>PVIY010052393.1:0-15199 GCA_004026745.1 Myrmecophaga tridactyla
AAATAAATGGAAGGGCATACCATGTTCATGGATTGGAAGACTAAATACAGTTAAGATGTCAATTCTACCTAAATTGATTTACAGTTTCAATGCAATCCCAATTAAACCCCAAAAACTTACTTTTCAGAAATAAAAAAAACGAATAACCAAATTTATAGGGGAGGGCAGGATGCACAAATAGCTAAAAATATCCTGAGAAAGAAAAATGAAGTCAGAGGTCTCACACTACCTGACTTTAAGGCATATTATGAAGCTACAGTGGTCAAAACAGCATGGTACTGGCATAAAGATAGATATACTGACCAATGGAATCGAATAGAGTGTTCAGATATAGACCCTCTCGTCTATGGACAATTGATCTTTAATAAAGCAGTCAAGCCAACTCACCTGGGACAGAGCAGTCTCTTCAATAAATGGTGCTTGGAGAACTGGATATCCACATGCAAAAGAATGAAAAAAGATCCATATCTCACACCCTATACAAAAATGAACTCAAAATGGATCAAATACCTAAACATTAGTGCTAAGACCATAAAACTTTCTGAAGAAAATGTAGGGAAATATCTTATAAAACTTATAATAAGCAGTGGTTTCCTAGTTCTTACACCCAAAGCATGAACACTGAAGAAAGAAATAGATAAATGGAAACTCCTGAAAATTAAACACTTTTGTGCATCAAAGAACTTTGTCAGGAAAGTAAAAAGGCAGCTTACACAATGGGAGACAACATTTGGAAACGACATATCAGATAACGGTCTAGTATCCAGAATATATAAAGAGATTGTTCAACTCAACAACAAAAAGACAAACAACCCAATTACAAAATGGGCAAAAGACATGAACAGACACTTCTTAGAAGAGGAAATACAAATGGCTAAAAGGCACATGAAAAGATGCTCAACTTCCCTGGCTATTAGAGAAATGCAAATCAGAACCACAATGAGGGGCAGGCCATGGTGGTTCAGCAGGCAGAGTTCTCGCCTGCCATGCCAGAGACCTGGGTTCAGTTCCTGGGTGACTGCCCCCTCCCCCCAAAAAAAACCCACAATGAGATATCATCTCACACCCACCAGAATGGCCATTATCCATAAAACATAAAATGACAAATGCTGGAGAGGATGTGGAGAAAGAAGCACACTTATCTACTGTTGGTGGGAATGTAAAATGGTACAACTGCTGTGGAAGGCAGTTTGGTGGTTCCTCAGGAAGCTAAATATAGAATTGCCATATGATCCAGCAATACCATTGCTAGTTATCTGTTCAGAGGACATGAGGGCAAGGACACAAATGGACATTTCTACACCAGTGTTTAGAGCAGCATTATTTACAATTGCCAAGAGATGGAAACAGCCCAAATGTTCATCAACAGATGAGTGGCTAAACAAGCTGCGGTATATACATATGATGGAATATTATGCAGCCATAAGACAGGATAAAGTCATGAAGCATGTAACAATGTGGATGGACCTTGAGGATATTATGCTGAATGAGATTAGCCAGAAACAAAAGAACAACTACCACATGGTCTCACTAATATGAACTCACATTAATGAATGAACTTGGAGAATTTCAGTTAAGAACAGAGGCCATCAGGAGATAGAAATAGGGTAGATATTGGGTAATTGGAGCTGAAGGGATACAGATTGTGCAATAGGACTGATTGTAAAAATTCAGAAATGGATAGCACAATACTTCCTAATTGTAGCACAATAATACTTCCTAATTGTACACCAAATGAAGCTGAATGTGAGAATGATAGAGGGAGGAGGGCTGGGGGCACAAGTGAAACCAGAATGAAAGATAGATGATAAAGACTGAGATGGTATGATCTAGGAATGCCTAGAGTGTACAATGATAGTGACTAAATGTACAAATTAAAAAATGTTTTTGCATGAGGAAGAACAAAGGAATGTCAATATTGCAGGGTGTTGAAAATAGATGGTAATCCATATTTTAAAACTTTAACTTATGTGTGAGACTAAAGCAAAAAATGTTTATTTGGTACAAAATTTATATTTTGACTAGTGCATTCCTAATATAACTTATATGGGCAGTTTAATTGAACACCATAATACATGGGACCTTGAATAGGGCATGAGATTTTGTAGGTTTGTCAAGAGGTATGTCCCGATAAATCCCAGAGTGATTTGAACAGTGAATAAAAAGTATTTGCAAAATCCCCTTGTGGGAACGATGAGGGGGGTTGAATTCAATTTCCCCATTTGGAGAACTCCTGATATTGTCACAAGCACTGGGAACAACCAAATCAATAGGCCAAGCCCTCAGTCTTGAGATTTGTTTCCATGCAACTTATCCCCGCAAAGGATAAGTCAAGCCTACTTAAAATTAGGCCTAAGAGTCACCCCCAGAGAACCTCTTTTGTTGCTCAGATGTGGCCTATCTTTCTCTCAGCCAATACGACAATCATACTCACTGCTCTCCCCTTCTCTACATGGTACATGACTCCCAGGGGTGTAAACCTCCCTGGCAATGTGGGACAGAAATCCTAGAATGAGCTGGGACTCAGCATCAAGGTACTGAGAAAGCCTTCTCAACCGAAAAGGGGAAGAGAGAAATGAGACAAAATAAAGTGTCAGTAGCTGAGAGATTTCAAACAGAGTCAAGAGGTTATCCTGGAGGTTATTCTTATTCATTATATAGATGTTCCCTGTTTAGATTAAGGTGGATTAGCCTAGAGGGGAAGTGCCTGAAACTGTAGAGCTGTGTTCCAGTAGCCGTGTTTCTTGAAAATGACTGTATAATGATACAGCTTTTGTGATGTGACTGTGTGATTGTGAAAGCCTTGTGTCTGATGCTCCTTTTAACTATGGTATGTACAGATGAGTAAACATATGGATTAAAAATAAATAAATAATGGGGGAACAAGTGTTAAAATTAAAAATATATATATATTGAATGGGTGGAAAGACTATTGGTTAATGAGAGGAAGGGGTGAGGGGTATGTTATGTAGGAGTTTTTTCTTTTCTCTTTTCATTTCTTTTTCTGGAGTGATGCAAATGATCTAAAAAATGATCATGGTGATGAATATACAACTATGTGATGACATTGTGAGCCATTGATTGTACACCATGTATGGAATATTTGTATGTTAATAATGTATGTGGGGCCACAGTGGCTCAGTGGCAGAGTGGCTCTTTGCCATGCCAGAGACCTGGGTTCATTTCCCGGTGCCTTTGACCATGAAAAAAAAAAAGGAATGTATGTGCTTGTACGCTGTTGTGTCAATAAAAATAATAATAAAAAAAAAAACAGCAATGGGAACTCATCAGTTACTTGTTTTTCTCATCTGTAAAATGGGGATAATAGTACCTGCCTCAGTGTGTGTGAGCGCCTGTGGTTAGCTGTGGTTGGGCAGGGAGCTCTGTGAGCTAGGCTGGGGGTTGTTGGTCTGTAGGCTGGTCTGGGATGGCCTCAGCTGGGGCAGTCACCTGGTAGTCACTAGCTCCACCTGGTCTCATCCTCCAGCAGGTTAGCTCGGGCTTGTTCACCTGGCAGCAGCTGGGGTCCAAGAGAGGAGCAGAAGCCTGGGAGCCCCTGAGGCTGAGACTCAGAACTGGCACAGCCTTTGCTCCAAGCAGCTCCCAAGGGCGGCCCAGATCCCATGAATGCACGTGGAGCTCTTCACCCAGGGCCTGGCCTGTAGGAAATGCTCTGGAGACCCTATATTTGTTGTTATTGAGGTTGTGCTTGCATGCAGTTTGCATGTCACTTTATGCTTTTCAGAGTTTCTCCCACACATCATCATACCCTACCTACACTGTGTGAGGGTTATTGGAACAAATATTATTAGCCCCATGTGACAAATGAAGAACAGGGTTTAGAAGTTTGCCCCAGGCCACACGTTTAGCTAGTGGCTGCAGCCAAACACCTCACTTTGCAAACACATCTGCTGAAAGCGAGCCCATTTACAGATGACTTCATTGTCCTGTCCAGTGTCCTGAAAAATAAAACAATTACGATCTAAATGCTTTTGTCACTGGCCCAGGCAAGTGACCCTCTGCAAGCTTTAGTTATAGTCCCTGCGGTGCAAGTTTTGGCTCCCAAGCTCACCAGAGTGAATGATGGTTTTCTTATCTCTTACTTAGAGAGCCTCTCTCTGGACTCTAGTTGCTTTTCTTCCCCGCCTGTGAACGTCCTTCAGGAACTGCCGAGCTACCGGTCCACTGCGCGCAGGAGGACAACCATCCTCCCCCGAGACAAGCAAAACGGCACTTTGTTGAAGCCGACAGATTCTTACAGCTCCCAACTGGAGGGAGGAATCACGGAAAATCTCAATAGCCAGTCCCTTCGAAAGTACGCGCTGAACATCTCGGAGAAGCGGAGACTAAGGTTTGTTCAGTAGCCACCTGGAAGCTTCTGTGATGTTTGTTTTGCTCAAATGTGTTTTTATGCATGGATGGCATTTCCTGAAGCGCTCACTTAATTAAAACTTTACTTCTTAGGATAAGCTAAGTGGATGCAACAAAGAGACCCAAACATGCAATAGCACAATATATTAGAGGTTTATACTTATATACAAGTCCTAGGCTGTGGTCAATGGGGGACCCCACAGTCATTCAGGGACCCAGGCACCTTTCATCTTGTGGTTCTGCACCCCCTGAATCCAGCTGGACCCACTGACACTAGAACGACAAGCAGAATAGTGAACCTGTAACTGTTTGAAGCTACAAAGTTTTGGGATGATTTGTTATGCAGCATGGCTAACTGGAGCATCCACTTCCCTCTACTCATTCTCCTTTTATTGGTTGGCTGCATTGGATACAGACAACAGTGAGGCTTTGGGGGGCTTTATCTGTGGTCAGCTGTGGCCGGGCAGATCTAGGTTGCTGTCAGTGGCCTGTAGGCTGGTCTGGGATGGTCCTAGCTGTGTCAGTCCCCCCTGTTCCTTGTGACCTTATGCTCCAGCAGGTTGGTTCAGGCTTTTTCACCTGGCCTAGCTGGGCCCAAGAGAGGAACAGAAGCCTGCGAAGCCCCCTGAGACCTAGGCTTGGAATTTGCACAGCTTTACTTCTGCTGCACCCTGTTGGTCCAAGCAGATCACAAGGCTGGCCCAGATTCTGTGGACAGGAAAAAAGACTGCACAGCTTGATGGGAGGAGCTGCAAAGTAACATTGCAAAGGGATGTGCATACATTAATTGGGGCCATCGATCTGCTGCATGGGGTGGGATGTCGGGAGCTTATGGCTCAGGCCTGGCAATTTTTGCACATGTCATTTCCACAGGAAAGAACTTAACCGCATAGCCATCCCTGACCGCCAGGGAGGCTGGGAACTGTCTCAAGCTTGTGCCAGAGCAGGGGCGAATGGTGTGAAGCTGGCTGTCTCCATGCTTGTTTTTATCAAAAACAAATTTTTCAAAAGTAATACCTTAGGGATGCACAGGTAGTTCAGTGGTAGAATTCATGCCTGCCATGTGGGAGACCTGGGTTTAATTGCTGGCCCATGAACTCAAAAATCAATCAATCAATCAATCAATCAATCAATCAATCAACAAATGGTGCTGCTATAATGGGCTACTCACATGGAAAAAGAATGAAATGTGATCCCCCCACTCCACAGCATGCCAAAAAAAGACCCTCAAAAGTAATATTTATTCATGTATTTTATCTCCCACTATTTCAGATTCACAATTCTTAGTAGGTACTACTGCTGTCTACTCAACTTGGTCACTCAGGGAGACTCTCTTTTTCTGTTAAGGGGCTTCCAGGCAGGTTAGAAAAATGAAAGTAAAGGGCCAGTGAGAGTAGAGCCCACGAGGTCTCTCATTCACCTGGAACTTGGCATGGAGCAGGACACATGAGTGTGAGAGAATAATCCTGAGGGCTGATGCTCACTGAGCCCCTACCTCTTACCAGGTGTTACTCTAAGCTTCTGCAACCTTTACTCTTCTGCCATCCCACAGAGGCAGCATTTCTCAGCCTTGGTACCGTTGATTATCATCATTTAGGGCTTGAAAATTTGTGGTGGGCCCGTGCTGGGCATTGTAGGATATTGAGAAGCATCCCTGGCCTGTACCCACAGATGCCAGGAGCATCCGATCCCAGTTGTGATGGCCCAGAATGTCTCCAGGCATTGCCAAATGTCCCCTGGGGTCTCAATCTTCTCCGGTTGACATCTGCTGCTCTAAGGGTAAAGTCTTTACTATGCCTAATTGACAGATGTGGAAACTGAGGCACCAGAGGCTTACGGCCCCTCCCTGGAGAGTTCCGTGTCTGGTAGAGGAGGACAGACTGGGTCGAGGTGGAGGCGTGAGCCCGGTGAGGGTGGCGTGGCTGCCCACGGCCTCCCCTGGGGTTGTCCAGACGCACTCACCAACTGGGCGCAATTTAAGTCAGAACTGTCTACACCCACCGCCTTCACACTGCCCACCAGCCACACCAGATGTTTGCTTTTCCCAAATTCCTCGCATTCCCTCTCTTTCTTTCAGGCCGTAGCAGTTCCTCGTTCCTCTGCCCTCTTCACCCACCTAGTAACACCAGCTTGGATTTGAGGCCCCTCCTCAGGTTTCCAGATGAATCTGTCCCCCAGTTGCAATGCTTCTCAATGAGGGTCTCTGATTTCAGGAGGTTCACAGCCCCTCTAGAGGCAGGATCTGAAATTTGGGGGTGGGGAGCTAGATGGTAAACATTTTAGGGTTTGCAGGCCAGGCAGACTCTGTCATGATTGCTCAACTCACTGTCAGAGCAATAAACTACATCTAAGTCCATATGCAAATGAACAGGCATGGCAGTGTGCCAATAAAACTTTATTTATGGACACTGAAAACCGAATTGCATGTGATTTTCATGTGCCATGAAATAACCTTTTGATTTTTTTTTTTTCCCCAACCACTGAAAAATGCAAAAACTAGTCTTAGCTCGTGGGCTGGATTTAACCTCTGGACCATAGTTTGCTGAGCTCTGTTCTCAACTCTGGTTTTCTGTATTCTATGGAACAGTTCTCACCAGGGGGCAGTTTTGCTCACACCCCCCATGCCCTGACATTTGGTGATGACTGGAGACATTTTTGATCGTCACCCTTGGGGTGGGGCTGCTGCTGGCATCCGGTAGGTAGAAACCAAGGATGCTGCTGAACATCCTTCAGTGCACAGAGTGACCCCCCCAGAGCAGAGAATTATCTGGACCTAAACATTGCAGAGATTGCAAAACTCTGCTTTAGAGCAGCTCAATGCCTAGCTCATAAAAAACAGGCACAGGGCGGGCCACGGTGGCTCAGCAGGCAGGAATGCTTGCCTGCGATGCCAGAGGACCCGGGTTCGATTTCCGGTGCCTGCCCATGTGAAAAAAAAACAGGCACAATCAACGTGGGGGTGGAAATAAGAGGGCTCTTAAGAGCAGTAGAAAGGTAGAAGAATATATGCTGTTCTCTGTTCAGGAAAGGGCAGATATAGAGATTCCATGGGCTCAGGAAACGGTGAGATAGTCGTGTGGTTGGACCTAGGAGAGGGGCAGGGAGGCTAGGAACGCTTTGAATTCCATCCCAAAGGATGTGCTTTTTATCTTGTAAGTCATAATGAGCCTTGAAATTAAAATATATAGATTAGATATCAGTAGATAGATGTAACCCATGCTGGTGGGAAAGCAATTTGAACAATACAGGAGTGGTAAACCTTTTAAATCAGAGGCCTCTGTGTCATTATGTAAAGGATATTTTTATACTTCTATTGAGATATCTTCATGCACGATACAGTCTGTTGAAAATATACAAAGGCTCATAATATCATCACATAATTGTGCGTTCATCACCATGATAATTTTTAGAACATTTGCATTACTCGAGAAAAAGAAATAAAAAGAAAAATGAAATAACCTGTATATCCCATACCTTCCCTCTCATTGACCACTAGTATTGCATTCTACCCAATTTTTTTTTTACCCCTTATTCCTGCCCTATTATTTATTATTTTTTTTGTCCTTAAATTTTCACTCATCTGTCCATACCTTGGATAAAGGGAGTGTCAGACTCAATGTTTTCACCACCACACGTCACATTGTAAAAGCTATATTATTATATAACTATCTTCAAGAATCAAGGCTACTGGAAGACAGTTCAACAGTTTCAGGTACTTCCCTGAAACCATAAGCTAAAAAAGGGGATATCTATATAATACATAAAAATCACCTCCAGGATAGCCTCTTGACTCTGTTTGAAATCTCTCAGTCACTGAAATTTATTTTGTCTCATTTCTCTCTTCCCCCTTTTGGTCAGGAAGGTTTTCTCAATCCCATAATGCCGGGTCCTGGCTCATCCCTGGGAGTTCTGTCCCACTTTGCCAGGGAGATTTACATCCCTGGGAGGAGGACAGTGAGTTCACCTGCTGAGTTGGCCCAGAGAGAGAGGCCACATCTGAGCAACAAAAGAGGTTCTCTGGGGGCAACTCTTAGGCATAATTATAAGGAAGCTTAGCTTTCCTTGGCAGGAATAAGTTACCCGGGAGTGAGGCCCAAGATTGAGGGCTCAGCCTATTGAATTGGTTGTCCCTAATGCTTTTGAGATATCAGGAATTCCCCAGATGGGGAAGTTTAATATTTCCATCTTTTTCCCCAAACCCTCAAGGAGACTTTGCAAATACTCTTTAATCTTCTGCCCAGATTACTCTGGGATGTATCTGGGCATCACATTAACCTGTTCAAACCAACAAGATCTCATGCCCTATTCAAGATTCCATGTGATTATGGTGTTCAAACAAACTGACTATACAAGTTAAATTAGATAGTGTGCTACCGAAAATATAAATTTTGCACCAACTAAACTTTTCCTTTGGTCTCACACAAAAGTTGAAGTTTTAAAATATAGGCCATATCATCTTTTACTCATATTCTGCTTTACCTTAGTCCTACTCAGATCAGCTTCATTCATATCTGTAGTCAAAGTCAGATCACATTTGCAACTTTTTTTTTTTTTAACAGTTTCTGAAGGGGATAATGCTGACTTCCATAGCTTCAGAGCTCTAACGCTGAGTCTCAGGTGTTACATAACTACCCGAAGTTCCAGGGAATGACCAGGTTCTACAAATAGCTCAATAACTCAGAATTTAGAAATAACAGTTACATCTCAGGAATACGTGTGACTGCTGTAAAAGGATATTAATTGAGAATCTCCTATGTGCCAGGCACTGTGCTGGGGTCTTGGGATACAGGGCAGACTTTGCTCACAGCTGCAGCTGTCAAAGAACTCAGGGTCTGTGTGGGACACATACGGAGGCCACGAAAATAAATTTTACACTTCTTGGACCTTTCAAAGACCTTGCAGTGTGTTTGGGGAGACAGACATCAAATGACCCAAAGTTAAAGAGGTTAAGTTATGAAAAGAAGGGGTGTTACCAGAGACAGAACAGGGAACTTGATCCAGCCTGGGCGTGGGAGGGAGGTCAGATGTGGTCCCATGGAGTTATTTTATAGGGTTCCCAGTAGCTGTCCTACAGGCATGCTGTGTCTTCACTGAACCTATTTCCTTAGCTGCGGTTTTATTTGACTCTGCACCTCCATGCATTGCCTTTGTCATTGTCACTGCCACGATCCTTTTTTTTTTTTTAAATGCAGGGACATTCAGGAGACCCAGATGAAGTATTTATCTGAGTGGGACCAGTGGAAACGGTATAGCAGCAAATCCTGGAAGAGGTTCATGGAGAAGGCTCACGAGGTGACAACCCACTTGGAGGTGTGGCGGGAGGACATCCGCAGCATAGAAGGTACCAAGCCCTGCCCTTCGCACCTTCTCTGCACAAGTCTCCTGTGTCTGGGGAGGAAGAACTGCATTTTCATGACCATCTCGCTGAGACTCAGGATTTTCCTCAATGATGCACAGTTAGGATTAGCAGGACCCCCTGGGCTTTTGTCACCAGGAAAAGCAGGCATGTGCCTGTCCCCAGTTGCTGCACATATCTTGGAATATCATTTATGCTCATCACTACTGTGACAATAGGTATTAGACTTGCCTCTAGAGCTTATTATTTAATATATCAATGAAGATGCCCCTATGTCATTTTATTGCCAGTGTGTTTTTTAATATTATGATAAGCATATTTCCATTTGTGTTTTATGCATATGCAAATATAATTCTGAGACAGGATTTGTAGGCTTCACCATACTGGCAAATGGGAACTATGGCCCTTAACATGTTAAGAATCCCAGTGTTTCCCATAATGGGGAGACTTGGGAGTGGAGTATGCAAAAATTGGAAGTTGTGCCAAAATATAAACTAAGAAAAAAAATTGAACATGTGGATGATATAAAAGGACTGGGCAGGGAAATGCCTCTTTGGATTATATATTTTCTGCCATAAAGCAACATGAATTTACAAGCGTCTCCTTGAAACTGCTAAAAATGGAAAATTTTACACATTTATTAGGAGCATGGGAGGACAAATGTTTGTCCCATTGTTAGTATTTTAAGACATATAAAGCATTTGGTAATCTAGTCAATGAACCACCTTTTTTCCATAAGCTCACTTAAAACCCCAACTGTCCAGATGTACTTTTTCTCTTTGGATTTAAGCATAACATCATGTTTGGAGCAAAATCATAAAGGCTAACATTTACTGAGCATTTACTATGAGCCAGACACTGTGTTAAGCATTTTACTCTCAGTGTCTCAGTTAATCCACACAAGACTCATATAGGTGCTTATAATTTGCATGGCTCAGAGAGGTTAAGACACTTGTTCAAATCCACTCAGCTTAGAGGAGGTAGAGCCAGGCTTTGAACCCAGGCAGCCAGGCTCTAGTGCCCGAGGTTTTAGCCACTCTGCCTGGCTTCCTCTCTTGCTAAGTGGGAGCCTTTCTGGGGATTTCCACTCAAAAGGTAGCTTGTGTGTTGGAGGGCAGATTCTCCCTGGGGAACTATGGCCTTGATTTTTCTTTTCATTCAACTCCTGTGATTTCTTGGCGGTATATTCATCTGCCAGTAAGTTGAGATAGTCAATCTCCTTGGCTCTGGCAAGGTTGTTGGGTGATAGAGGCAAAGTTTATGGGGTACCTTATATCTTCACTCTCAGAAGATAAGTTCTTTGCTTTCACTAAGAACAGACAGACACTCTCACTCCCCAGAGTGTTTTCTGACCAACTTCCTCAGTAATTTTTCTTTTAGGGGGGTGCATGTTCTGGAAATCGAACCCGGGTCTCCCTAATGGAAGGCGAGCATTCTACCACTGAACCACCCGTGCACCCCTTCCTCAGTAATTTAATCTTTAACTGATGGAAGGCTGGTTTTCTATTTGAAAAAATCTATCAATATTATCCATCATATTGATAGAATTAGGAGAAAACTCAGATGATTGTCCCAATAGTTAAAGAAAAAGCACTGATAAACTTTATTCTCATTCTTAGCAAATAAGAGATAAATGGGAACTTCCCTAACCTGATAGAAAGTATTTATATAAAGATCACACAGCAAACATCATCTTAATGATGAAATATTGAAACAGTTTCCTAGATTGAAAATGAGAAAAAGATGCTAATTATCAAAAACTCTATTCAACACTGTCCTGGAAGTCTTAGCCAACATGATAAGATAGAGAAAAAGGGATAATGATTGGAAAGAACGAAATAAAATGTCTTTTTTTTTTCAGATGTAGGAACATTTTTAAATAAACAATTAGAATTAATATGTGAATTTAGGAAGTTTGCTGGATACAGGGACTATTTATTAAAGCCAGTTGTATATCTCTGACCAGCAATGAGCCATTAGAAAATGAAACCTTTAAAATGATAGTTCTTTTTTTGCTGCGTCCACTGTGAGAATGAAGGCCATTCTCAGCAACCAGACTGTGGACCATTCCAGGAAATGTCGCCATCACGTGGAAGGATGCACAGTTTTAGTGAAGGCCCCCAGAGGAACCCTGCAGGGACTTCACTCACATCGATATAGAGCCTACTCCACTTGGGAAGAAAAAGAAGAGGCTCTGGGCTGACAAGTGGTGGGGAACTAGAAAGGAGCCGGCTGCAGTTCATACCTTCCGCAGCCACACACAGAACATGGTCAGGGGTCCACCCTGGGCTTCCGTTCCAAGATGAGGTCTGGGCATGCTCACGCTCCCATCAACGTCCTTATTCGGGAGAGTGGGTCTCAGGTTGAAATCTGAAATTTCTTGGGTGGAAAATACATTCACAGGGTTTGGATGAGCCCAGGTGTTGCTTATTCAGCATCTCAAGTCCAGAAAGTTGATTTCCTTAATTCTTGAAGGAAATGACATTGAACGTCTATCAAATTCAGCTGCTTTGAGTCAGCACGCCACAATAGTTAAAAACAAGGGTATACGAAAAATTGGGGCTGGAATCTATGTCTCTGAAAAAGGAACAGTTCAGCAGGCTGATAAATAAGATCTAAGAGTTGTGTAGCAATGAAAACAAGATGCCAGACCTATTTGTGACTTGAGAGATGCAATAAAATTTATCTGTTAATTTGAGGCTTTTTTAAATTATAAAATATACATATACACAAAGCAAAGAAAGAAAAAAGCGATAATTTTCAAAGCACACGTCAGCAAGTAGTTACAGAAAAGATCCCGGAGTTTTAGGAATGGGCTACAATTCTACCATTTCAGATTTTTCCTTCTAGCTGCTCCAAAACACTGGAGGCTAGAAGGAATATTAATATAGTGATTCAGCAACATACTCGTTTGTTAAATCCCATTTTCTCTGTTATGCCTCCTCCTTCTGCTTTAATCCTTCTCCCAATCTTTGGGCAATGCATGTTCTTTTTCATGCTGAGAAAGGGTGTACACACTAAAGGATAGGAGGATGAAATTAACTGATGATCTTGGACAGGCTGGTCCCTCTAGGTTTCAGGATTTATCTGACCTAGGAATCCTCTTGGAATTATATGTTCCAGGAAGACAAACCTAGTGCATGAAACCTTTATAGAGTCCCAGTTCGATCCCTAGGTGTTCTTAAGAGTCAACAGGGGTGATGTTGTTTGGGGGTTAGCAAACCATGGCAATTAGCACTATCTAACTGAGGCTTGCATAAATGTTAAGGCTTCTTTTAATTATGAAAATATATTCTGTCCTAAATAGGACTAGTAAGACTTAATAGGGGAAATGGATTGAATTCAGTTCTTGTGGATGATATTTCAGATGAGGAATATTGCAATACCTGTGACACATGACAAATGAGACTCTTTATCATCAGTTATGAACCTTTGGGGAGATGCTAATGGTGTCTGTAATTTTGCTGAGCCATGAATTTTAATGCCAGAGTCAGTTGTCTGTGTGTCAGACTTCCTGTGTAAAAAACACCTGTGAAGTAGAACAGAGTGGATATACTGCCTTAGTGAGAGTTGAGACACCCAGTTTTGTTCATGATGAACAAGGATGCTGTTAGGTAAGGTCCTCTCAATAGTTGTATTTATAAAACCTGTTAACCCTTCTGTTTTTTTGCTAGCTGCCAGAATGCAATATACCAGAAACAGAATGGCTTTTAAAAAGGGGAATTTAATAAGTTGCTAGGTTACAGTTCTAAGGCCAAGAAAATGTCCCAATTAAAACAAGTCTATAGAAATGTCTGATCTAAGGCATCCAGGGAAAGATACCTTGGTTCAAGAAGGCCGACGATGTCTAACGTTTCTCTCTCAGCTGGAAGGGCACATGGCGAACATGGCAGCGTCTGCTGGCTTTCTCGTGGCTCTCCCTAAAAAAGGGGGCTCTCTCCAAAATGTTTCCTCTTTTAAAGGATTCCAGCTAGCAACTCCACCTTCAGTGGGTGGAGAAATCATCTAATCAAAAGTTACCACCCACAGTTGGGTGGGTCACATCTTCATAGAAACAATCAAAATGCTCCCATCCAGCTATATTGAATGAGGACCAAAGGGCATGGCTTTTCTGGGGTCCACCACAGATTCAGACCAGCAGACCTTTCATATCTTATTCTGTCCCGTTCTATATACCCTATGATGCTAGCATACCTTGTCTGATTATTATCAACTTTCTACTTCCAGTTTAAGATACTTAACTCTTAGCATCTGAACTTTCATTGAACAATTTGTTGTCCACACTGTACATGAGCTGCAGTTGACAGCTTGGGTAGCCAACGCAACAGCTGAGTTAATGGACCAACTCAAAAGGTCACCACCACACCTCTTCCTGTTTCACACATCTCATCTGATAACAACTTCAACCTTCCAGTCTCCCACGCAAGATTAGGTTCAACCTTACGTTCTCTTTTACACGACCCATATCCAACTCACCAGGAAGGCCTGTGGGCGTTGCCTTTTTGTTTTTTTAAAGGTGCATTTTAGGAGTAATAAAATTAAAACAAGGAAAGCCAGGGTACCCATACATCCAATAAAAGAGGTTAAAGGCAGCAACCTGTTACAATGTATGGATCTTACTTAAATTTTTTTTCAAGTCAGCCAACTGACTTGAAATATTGATATTATTGATATTAGGAGTTTACGGCATGGTTTGGTTTTTAAAGAAATGGATGAAATCTAGGATTTGTTTTAAAATATTTGAGGTGGGCTTCAGATAGGTTCTAGATGAGACGAGATTTCCTGTGAGTTGATAATTGTTGAAGTTGGATGATGGAGGTTCATTATTGTATGCCTACATTCATAAAGTTTTGAAATTTTCCATAATGTAGACAGTAAAAAGAAAATCTTGTATAAAAAAATACAATTTACATTGGCATTAAAAAACATTAAATACCTAAGAATATATCTAAAGAAACATTTGTAAAAATTCTACGCTGAAAACTAAAATATTGTTGAGGGAAATTAGCAAAGATCTAAATATACCATATTCATGAGAAGAATCAGTCAAAAGACTTAATAATGTAAAACTGTTACTTCTTCTCAAATCAACCTATATATTCCATGTAATTCCAGTCAGAATCTCAGCATATCGTGTGTGTATGTATATACATGAAAATTGATAGGCTGATTTGAAAATTTATATAGAAATGTAAAGCGTCAAGAATACCTTGAGGTAGGTATTCTTGAGGAAGAACAAAGCTGAAAGTCTTAGAATACCAGACATTAATTCGTCTTATAATTCTGCAATGATTAAGACAATCTGGTATTGGTATAAGAATAGACTAATAGACCAATGGAGCAAAATAGACAGTTTAGCAATAGATCAATACCCCTGTGATCAATTGACTCACAACAAAGGCACTGCAATTGACTGGGGAAAAGAATGACCTTTTTAATAAGTGGTACTGATTCAATTAGATATGAAAAAAG
>PVIY010052394.1:0-15208 GCA_004026745.1 Myrmecophaga tridactyla
TTTCTATGTATCACTCTGTTATAACTGAATTTAAAGTAAGTCTTTTGCAGAAAGCATATAATTAAGTCCTGCTTTTTTATCTATTCTGCCAATCTCTACCTTTTGGCTCGAGAATTTAATTCATTTACATGTAAATTCAATACTGATAATACAGAAATTTCTTCTGCTATTTTCTACTTATCCTTTGTAACTCTTTTATCTTTTAACTCTCTCTCTATATATATATATAGAGAGAGGGGGGAAACCAGATGCCTAGCCACAAGGAAAATCTCACCAGTCATACTAGGAAGCACAAAGTTATGGCCCAGCAAAAAAACAAAGCAAAACAAATAAAAAACTAGCAGTTTAAATGAGTTACAGAAGTTGGAAGAGTTAATTAAAGATGTTCAAACAAATCTTTGAAATCAAAGCAATGAGTTGAAGAGAAATGTGGCAAAAGAAATGAGGGATATAAAGAAGACATAGTGTGCCCATACAGAAGAACTTGCAAGCTTGAAAAAACAAATGGCAGAACTTACAGGGATGAAAAGCACAATAGAAGAGATGAAAAACACACTGGAGACATACAACAGCAGATTTGAAGAGGCAGAAGAAATGATTAGTGAACTAGGAGATAGGACATCTGAAATCCTGCACACCAAAGAACAAATAGGGAAAAGAATGGAAAAATATGAACTGCATCTCATGGAATTGAATTACAATATGAAGTGCATGACTATACATGTTATGGGGTCACAGAAGGAGAAGATAAGGGAGAGATTGATGGAGGAAATAATCACTGAAAATTTCCCATCTCTTATGAAAGTCATACATTTACAGAGCCAATGAGGACAGTGTTCTAGTTTGCTAGATGCTGGAATGCAATATACCAGACATGGAAATTTATTAAGTTACTTGTTTACAGTTCTAAGCCCATGAAATTTCTCAGTTAAAGCAAGGCTATAAAAATGTACAATCTAAGGCATCAGGGAAAGATACCTTGGTACAAGAAGGTTGATGACAGTCAAGGTTTCTCTCCCAACTGGAATGGTACATGGCAAACATGGTGATGTCTGCTAGCTTTCTCTCCAGGCTTCTTGTTTCATGAAGCTCCCCACAGGGGCATTTCCTTTCTTCATCTCCAAAGGTCTCTGGCTACATTGGCTCTGGTAGTTCTCATGGCTCTGCCATGGCTCTCTTCATTATGGAGCTTTCTCAAAAACCCCTCCTCTATGAAAGGATTACAGTAAACTAATCAAGACTCACTTGGAATGGGTGGAGTCACATCTCTTTCTAATTTATACCCGCAACTGGGTGAGTCACATCTTCATGGAGATGATCTAATCAAGTCTCCAGCCTAAAGTACTGAATAAGGATTAAAAGAAATGGCTGCCTCTGCATGATGGGATCAGGACTAAACCATGGCTTTTAGGGCACATAATTCTTTCAAACCAGCACAGAACAGCATACCCCAAAGAGAATAGATATGACTAAACATACTCCAAGATACTTAGTAATCAGATTGTCAAACGTGAGAGATAAAGAAAGAATTCTGAAAACAGCAAGATAAAAACAGTATATTATTTACAAGGGAAGCTTGATAAGACTGTGTGTGGATTTCTCAGCAGAAATTATGGAGGTAAGAAGGTAGTGGCATGATGTAGTTAAGATTCTGAAAGAGAAAAACTGCCAACCAATAATTCTATATCCAGCAAACTGTCTTTCAATCTTGAGAGTGACATTAAAATATTTTCAGAAAAACAAACACTGAGAGAATGTGTGACTAAGAGACTGGCTCTACAAGAAATCCTAAAAGGAGTACTACAGTCAGATAGGAAATGGCAGAAGAGAGAGGTCTGAAGGAGAGTTTAGAAATGAAGACTATCAGTAAAGGTAAAAACAGAAAAAAAATTATTACATATGGCGTACAAAATCCTAAAGATAAAATGGTAGAAGAAAGTACTGCCTTTACAGTAATAACATTAAATATTAATGGGTTAAACTCCCCAATCAAAGGACATAGACTGGCAGAGTGGATTAAAAAACAGGACCCATTTATATGCTGACTACAGGAGACTCACTTTATATCCAAGGACAAAAATAAGTTAAAAATAAAAGGTTGGGAAAAGATAATTCATTCAGACAACAACCAGAAAACTAGCAGGAGTAGCTATAATAATATTGGAGAAATTAGATTTCAAATGTAAAACCATTAAAAGAGATAGAGAAGGACACAATGTATTAATAAAGAACAATTCAACAAGAAGACACAAGAATCATAAAAATTTATGCACTCAGTCAGAGTGCTCAAATATACATAAGGCAAACATTGAAAACACTGCAGGGAGAAGTAGACATCTCAACCATAATAGTTGGAGACTTCAATTCCCTGCTCTCATCAATGGATAGAACATCTAGACAGAAGATCAATAAGGAAACAGAGATTTTGAATAATACAACAAATGTGCTAGACTTAGCAGATATTTAGAGAACATTACACCCGAAAACACTAGGATACACATTTTTCTCAAGTGCTCATGGATAATTCTTAAGGATAGACCATATGCTGAGTTACAAAGCTCATCTCAATAAATGTAAAAAGTTTGAAATCATACAAAACATTTTCTCAGTTAATAATGGAATGAAGTTGTAAATCAGTAACAAGCAGAGGAACAGAAAATTCACAAATAGACTGAGACTAAACAACACACTCTTAAACACCCAGTGGATCAAAGAAGAAATTATGAGAGAAGTCAGTAAATATCTTGAGGCAAATGAAAATATATCAAAATTTATGAGATGCAGCAAAGGCAGTGTTGAGAGGGAAATTTATTGTCTTAAATGCCAATCTTATAAAAGGAGAAAGAGCAAAAATCAAGAAATTCACTGTTTACTTGAAAGAACTAGAGAAAAAACAACAAATTAACCCCAAAGCAAGCAAAAGGAAAGAAATTATGATGATCAGAAAATGAAATTGAGAACATGAAAACAATTGAGAAAATCAACAAAACCAGATGTTGGTTCTTTGAGAAAATCTATAAAATCAATGGACCCTTAGCTATGCTGACAAAAAGAAGAGGATGCAAATAAATAAAATCAGAAATGGAAGAATAGACATAACAACTGACCCCACAGAAATAAAGGAAATAATGAGAGGATACTATGAGCAACTGTTTGCTAATAAACTATGCAATGTAGATGAAATGGGAAACTGCCTAGAAAGGCATGACAAACCAACATTGACTTGAGAAGAAATAGAAAACCTAAACAAACCATTCACAAGTAAAGCAATTGAATCAGTCTTCAAAAAACTCTCCCTCAAAAAAAGCCCAGGACCAGATGGCTTCATACGTGAATTCTATCAAGTTTTCAAGAAAAAATTAGTACCAACCCTGCTCAAACTCTTGAGAAAAATTAAAGAGGAGGGAAAGCTACCTAATTCATTCTATGAAGCCACCATGACCCTAATATCAAAGTCAGACAAAGATACTAAAAGAAAAGAAAATTACAGACCAATCTCTTTAATGAATATCAACACAAAAATCCTCAACAAAATTATTTACAATTCTAATTCAGAAGCACATTTAAAAGATTATACACCATGGCCAAGTGGGATTTATTTCAGGTATGCAAGGCTGGTTCAACACAGTTTTCTAGTTTGCTAGCTGCCAGAATGTGATAAACCAGAAATGGATTGGCTTTTAAAAGGGGAATTTATTAAGTTGCGAATTTATATTTCTAAGGCCATAAAATGTCCCAATTTAAGCAAGTCTATAAAAATGTCCAAATTAAAGCACCAACAAGAGGTTATCTTCACTCAGGAAAGGCTGAAGAAGTTCAGAGTTTCTCTCTCAATTGGAAAGGCACATGTTGAACATGGCAACGTCAGCTAGCCTTATTTCCAGGCTTCTTGTTTCATGAAACTCCCCCAGGGGTATTTTCTTCTTCATCTCCAAAGGTTTCTGGCTGTATGGGCTCTCCTCATGGCTCTTGTCATTCTGTCATGTCTCTGATCTCTTGGAATCTTAAGCCTTTTCCAAAATGTTTCCTCTTTTAAAGGATTCTGGTAAACTAATCAAGACCCAGCTGGAATGCATGGAGTCACATCTACCTCTAATCCAAGGTTAATACCAACAATTGGGTGAGTCATATCTCCATGAAGATAATCTAATCAAAAGATTCTGACTTACATTATTGAATAAGGATTAAAAGAAATGTTGCCCCCCCCAAGAGGGAATCAGAATTAAAACATGGCTTTTCTAGGGCATATAATCCTTTCCCATCACAACAGGAAAATCAGTTAATGTAATATACCATATCAATGAGTCATAGCAGGAAAAACCACATGGTCATCTTGATTGATGCAGTAAAGTCACTTGCAAAATTCAACTTTCTTTCTTGATGAAAACACTTGAAGGGATAGGAATAGAAAGGAACTTGCTCAACATTATAAAGGGAACATATGAAAAACCCACAGCTAGCATTATCCTCAGTGTGAAAAGACTGAAAGCTTACCCTCTAAGATTAGGAACAAAACAAGAATGCCCACTGTCACCATTCTTATTCAACATTTTTCTGGAAGTTGTAGCCAGAGCAATCAGACAAGAGAAATAAAGAAAATGCATTCAGCTTGGAAAGGAAGAAGTACAACTTACACCGTATGCAGATGACATGACTATCTATCGAAAATCTCAAAAAATCTACAGCAGAGCTGCTAGAGCTAATAAATCAGTACATCAAAGTGGCAGGGTACAAGCCCAACACCCAAAAATCAATAGTGTTTCTACACACTAGTAATGAGCAATCTGAGGAGGAAATTGAGAAAAAAATTCATTTATGATAGCAATCAAAAGAATCAAATATTAAAAATAAATTTAACTAAGGTTACAAAAGATTTACACATGAAAAACTACAAGAAATTACTCAAAGAAGTAATGGAAGACCTAAATAAATGTAAAAGCATATCGTGTTCATGGAGTGGAAGACTAAATATAGTTAAGATGTCAATTCTACCCTAATAGATTTATGGATTCAATATAATACCATTTAAAATCCCAAAAACCTATTTTAAGAAATAGATAATCAAATAACCAAATTTATTTGGAAGGGCAGGTTGCCTGAACAGCTAAAAGTATCTTGAGAAAGAAAAATGAAGTGGGAGATCTCACACTACCTGACTTTAAAGCATATTATGGAGCTACAGTGGTCAAAACAGCATGATACTAGCATAAAGATATATATATTTACCAATGGAATTGAACTGAGTATGCAGAAATAGACTCTCTCATGAATTGATCTTTGATAAGATAGTCAAGTCCACCCACCTGGAACAGAACAATCTCTTCAATAAGTGGTATTTAGAGAACTAGATATCCATATGTAAAAGAATGAAAGAGAATCCATATCTCACAACTTATATGAAAATTAACTCAAAATGGATCAAAGACCTAAGCATTAGAGTTATGACCATAAAACGGTTAGAAGGAAATGTAGGGAAATATCTCATAAATCTTGTAATTGGAGGTGACTTCCTAGACCCTATACCCAAAGCATGAGCATTGAAAAAATAAATAGTTAAATGGGACCTCCTCAAAATTAAACACTTGTGCATCAAAGAACTTTGCCAGGAAAAGTAAGAAGGCAGTCTATACAATGGGAGGCAAATTTGGAAACCACATATCAAATAAAGGTTTAGTATCCACAAAGAGATTCTTCAACAAAACAACAAAAAGTTAAACAACTCAATTAAAAGATGGGCAAAAGACATGTACAGAGAAGGAAATACAAATGGCTAAAAGGCACATGGAAAGATGCTCACCTTCACTAGTTATTGGGGAAATCAAAATGACAATGAGATATCATCTCACACCCACTAGAATGGCCATTATCAGAAAACAAAATAAAACAAGACAAAAAAAAACAAACAGAAAATGTGAAATGCTGGAGAGGATGTGGAGAAAAAAGCACACATCCACTGTTGGTGGGAATGTAAAATGGCACAACTTTTCTGGAAAGCAGTTTGGCACTTCCTCAGGAAGCTAAGTATAAAGTTTCCAAATGATCAATCAATTCCATTCCAAGATATATATTCAGAGGAACTGAAGATAAGGACACAAACAGACATTTGCACACTGATATTCATAGCAGCTTTATGCACAGTTGCCAATAGATAGAAACAGTATAAATACCCATCAGCAAATAAGTGGCTAAACAAACTGTGGTATATATATATATATATAACAAGCTGTTAAGATAGAATAAAGTCATGAAACATGTAACTATGTGGATGAAACTTGAGGAAATTATGCTGAATGAAATTAGCCAGAAACAAAATGGACAAATACTGTATGGTCTCATTAATATGAACTAATGTTAATGAATGGACTTTGAAAGTTAAAGTTAAGGTAAGGACACAGGTTGTCAGGAGATAGAAATAGTGTTGAAATAACAGCATTTGGTGCTGAAGGAATGCAAATTGCACTACAGGACTGATTGTAAAAATTCAGAAATGGATAGCATAATACTAGATGATGGTAGTGCAATAAGTTCACTGAATGAAGCTGAAAGTAAGTATGGTTGAGGTAGAAGGGCTGGGGCATGTATGAAACCAGAAGGAAAGATAGAGGATGTTCTGGTTTGCTAGCTGCCAGAATGCAACACACCAGAAATGGACTGGTTTTTGGTAAAAGGGGATTTATTTCATTAGTTCTTCAGAGGAAAGGCAGCTAACTTTCATCCAAGGTTCTTTCTTACATGGGAAGGCACAGGGTAATCTCTGCTGGTCTTCTCTCCAGGCCTCTAGGTTCCACCAACTTTCCCCGGGGTGATTCCTTTCTGCATCTCCAAAGGCCTGGGCTGAACTGTGAGTGCTGAGATGAGGTATACCGAGCTGCTTGGGCTGTGCTATGTTGTGCTCTCTCTTGTAAGCACCAGCCAATTAAGTCAAATGTCATTCACTGCAGCAGGCACACCTCTTAGCCGACTGCAGATGTAATGGGCAACAGGTGAGGTTCACGTACCATTGGCTCATGTCCACAGCAACAGAACTAGGTGCCTTCACCTGGCCAAGCTGACAACTGAATCTAACTACCATGGGGGATAAAGACTGAGACAGTATAACTTAAGAATGCCTAGAATGGGCAATGATGGTGATTAAATGTACAAATATAGAAACGTTTTGCATGAGGGTGAACAAATGTGTGTCAACATTGCAAGGGGTAGAAAATGGATGGTATATAGGAAAAGGTACAGTTGATGCATGCTAGAGTTTATAGTGAAAAGTAACATGTACTATGTTTCCACTGAATGTAACAAAGACATAATGTCAAAACTGAATATCAACAAGTGAGGGGCATGACGGAAGGGTATGGATTCTATGCAGAAGAAAAGGAAATGTCTTCATATAACTTATGGTGGCAAAGACATGTCTATTTACTTAGGTTAGATTATATGATGTGCAAATAAAATTGTTTAAAAATGGACAGAGAGAAGCAAGTACTAGAGTAAATGTGGAAAAAGAGATGTACCTATTCATTGTTGGTAAGGAAGGTGAACAATTCAGCCTTTCCAGAGGCTGGTGTTTCCGCAGAAGGCTAGGGGTGGGGTTGCCATATGATCTTGTAACCCAGCTGCTAGCTGTATACCTGGGAGAACTGAGAGTGGGGACATGGATGGACATTTGCACACTGGTGTTTATGGTAGTAGTTTTCGAGATTCACAATGGAAAGAGGTGGCCTGAGGGTACAACAACTGAGGAATGGAAGGGGGAACTGTGGTGTTTATATACAGTGGACTACTGATCAGTTGCAAGAAGGAATGAAGTTGTGAGGCATGCAATAAGGTGAATGAACCTTAAAGACAGTATGTCGAATAAGATGTCAGAAACAGAGACAAATATTATGATGCCTCATTCATACGGATTAACTACAATATACAAACTCAGAGAAGTGAAGTTGAGAGCATGGGTTATCAGGTTGGGGACTATTGTAAAAGGTCCTAGATTATAAACTCTTACAGTAGTCACATATATTTAGGAGTTGCAACTGGTATTTCTAAATTCTGAGATATTGGACTATTTGTATATAACCTGGTCATTCCCTGAAACTTCTGGTAGTTATGTGACACCTGAGACTTAGAGCACTGAAATTATGAAAGTCAGCATTACCCCATTCAGCAACTGTTTAAAAAGCTGTAAAAGTGATCAGACTTCATTTAGAGCTATGAACGAAGCTGATCTGGATAGGACTAAAGTAAATCAGAATACTGGGTAAAAGATGATATGGTCCATATTTTCAAACTTCAACCCCTGATGAGGCCAAAGGGAGGGATGTTTATTTGGTGCAAAATTTAAATTTTGGGTAGCACATTATCGAATTTAACTTGGATAATTTTACTCAAACACCATAATTACATGAAATCTTGAATAGGGCATGAGGTCTTGTTGGTTTGTCCAGATTAGTGTGATGCCCCAATGTTCTAGTTTGCTAGCTGCCAGAATGCAGTATACCAGAAACAAAATGACTTTTGAAAATGGGAATTTAATAAGTTGCTAGTTTACAGTTCTAAGGCCGAGAAAATGTCCCAATTAAAACAAATCTATAGAAATGTCCAATTTAAGGCATCCAGGGAAAGATACCTTGGTTCAAGAAGGCTGACGACGTTCAATTTTTTCTCTCAGCTGGAAGGGCACATGGCAAACATGGTGGCATCTGCTGGCTTTCTCGTGGATCTACCAAAAGGGACTCTCTCCAAAATATTTCCTCTTTTAGAGGATTCCAGTAAACAACTCCACCTCTAATGTGTGGAGACACACCTCCATGAAAAGCATCTAATCAAAAGTTACCACCCACAACTGGGTGGGTCACATCTCCATGGAAACAATAAAAATCCTCCCATTCAGCAATGTTGAATGAGAATTAAAGGACATGGCTTTTCTGGGGTCCACCACATATTCAAACTTGCACACCCGATATATCCCACAGTAATTGAGCAGAGAATAAAAATGTGTTTGCAAAGCCCCCTTGGGTGACTGGGGAGAAAGGAGGAAATATTCAACTTCCCTATCTGAGGAATTCTTGATATTCTTGCAAGCAGTGGGGACAAACAATTCAATAGGCTGAACCCTCAATCTTAGGGCTCACCCCTGTGAGGTTTATTCCTGCAAAGGAGAAGTTAAGTCTACTAATAATTATGCCTAAGAGTCACCCCTAGAGAACCTCTTTTGTTGCTCAGATGTGGCCTCTCTCTTTAAGCCAATTTGGCTGGTGAACTCACTGCCATCCCCACTATGTGAGACATGACTCCCAGGAGTGTAAATCTCCCTGGCAATATGGGACATGACTCCTGGGATGAGCCAGAACTGGGCAACATGGGATTGAGAAAACCTTCTTGACCAAAAGGGGGAAAAGAGAAATGAAACAATAAAGTTTCAGTGGCTAAAAGATTTCAAACAGAGTAAAGGAGTTATCTTGAAGTTTATTCTTACATGTTATATACATACCCTTCTTTAGTTTATGGTATGTTGGTGTGATAGAGGAAAGCATCTGAAACTGTTTAGCTGTGTTCCCTGATTCTTTTTTTTTTCTCTTTGTATGCTGTATGGTGAGGGTCACATCCCCTTATTGAAACACCATTTGTTGAATTTTTTGGTCTTTTGCTTGTTTGTTTGTTTTGGAAAGGGCATGGGCCAGAAACTGAAATCCAGGGAATTCTACCACTGAACTACCCTCACACCCCTTAGCTTTGAGTCTTGAAGAAGACTGTATAACTAAATAGCTTTTACAATGTGATGTTGTGATTGGATAAACTTTGTGTCTGATGCTTCATTATCCAGGGGGTGGACAGATGAGTTTAAAAAAATAAGGATTAAAATAAATAAATAATAGGGTGAGATAAAGGGTAAAAATTGGGTAGATTGAAATACTGTGAGTCAGTGAGAGGAAGTGGTAAGGGATATGGAATGTATGAGTTTTTTTTTTCTTTCTCTTTTTGGGGTGATGCAAATGTTCAAAAAATGATCATGATAAAGAATACACAACTATGTGATGATATTGTGAGCCATCAATTGTATAATATGGTTAGATTATATGTGTGTAGATATTTCTCAGTGAAAATTTAAAAAATGAATAGGGGAAAACAAGAGAATAACTGCCTTGATATTATCATTGACCCATTTATAGAAATAGTAAGTATTTTAGGCTGCTAAATTGAACCATTTCAAATAGCAGAAAATGCACAAACCTTTATAATAAAGTGTGTTAACATAAAAATTTTTATTAAATATATCAACAGAAATAATCCAAGAACATGAAAACATTTTATCTCTTTTAATACTATTTCTGACAAATAAAAACACAAAATTGCACACAATGCCAAAATTTCTGGAATAAATCCAAAGCTATATTCAGACAAAAATTCTCAGTGCATAGGTTTTCATCCTTAAATTAAGAAGAATACATACTTTATACTTAAGCTGACAATTCAATATTTAGGAAAATAAAGTCAAATATGTGTTTTAGACATACATATCCACACTCAAGAAAGAAAAATATCTCTTCATACCTTAAAGAGTGAATAAAATGAGAAAATGGAATAAGCTTCCCCTTTCTCACAACCCTCTTTCATCCAGAAGTTTCTCAGGTTAGTCTCTTTTACATGCTGGATTTTGCCACAGGGTTTCATTTGAACAAAGAGTTCAGTGACTTAAAAATGTCAGAAAAGACTGTGTTTGAACAATGTTACTTGTGAAGATTGATGTAAATATTTTAAATAAATGCCAATAAAAAATAAAATAATACATGAACTGTAGATTATGGTAACTATAATACAAAGATTTACTATACAATCTATAAATACATAGCATCACTTGTGTTAGTCAATAAATAAAATAAAATAACAAAACAAAAAAATCATCTTCATGAACATAAAAATGAATTTTTTAAAAAATGAATCATCCATTACTGATCAAAAATAAATTAGGTAAATTAGACTACAAAATAGCTTTAAATCAGGAATAAGGCAAAACTTCTCTGCTACTGTTATTATTTAAAATAGTCCTAGGACTACTAGCTAATACAAAAGGAGGAAAATAAGAAGCAATCAACATAACTGTTGAGAAAACAAGAAGTTAAGACATCATTCTTAGCAGATTTAAAAATTGTCTTTTACGAAAATCCAAGAACATCATCTATAAAATTAAAGAGCCATATAATACTACAGTAAATGTATAGCTGTAAAATAGATTATAAACAATTAATAGCTATAGCTACCCTACATAAAAGCCATAAATAGTTTTAAAACTCTCAGGAAAATGTGGATCACAACAAGAGCAGTAAAATTCCTAAGAATATAGTGTATAAAATATTACAACCTATAAAGAGAAAACTACAACATTTTACTAAGGGCAATAAAATATTTTTTAAATAAACATCAGAAGTTTCATGATTCTTCTTGGGAAGAAAATACAGGTGTCAATTCTCTTCAAATTAAGCTACAAATGTAATGCATTTCCAATAGGTCCTTTTATTTTTGACCCTTATAATATATAACTAAATTTCATATATATATTTGTTAACATTTTGAATTCCTTTTGAAAGAAAAGATTAAATTGTGTTAGCACCAATCTTAACTACTTGAAAATATGTTTTTATTAGATTACCTCCTGTTGTGATACAGATAATATAAAGAATATCTATGAGGCATATGGGAATCCTTGAAATAACAGAATACAAAGAAGTTGTGGAGTCGGGAGGACTTTTCAAGTGAAAAAGCGAAAAGGAATTGTAAGAAAAGATAAGACGATATAAAAGTTTAAAATGTCCATGTCTTCACAAAAACACTGTATTGAAATCAAAGGCAAATGACAATATGGGAAATATTTTCCACATATAAAGAGAGCGATTAGACTAATAGGGAAGAAAAAGGCAAAAGAGATGAAAAATAGGTCACACACATGCACAGGAAAATTGGCATTAAAAACTTTTTCATTTAGGCTTGAATTAGCAGAGAAGACAGGTTCTTTTTCTTTGGTGGGCAACACTAAAAGAAGTGATTGTGAAGCTGCAACATGTGTTTCTGCTCTGTGGAGAGAGCCTTATTGAAGACTAACCCCACACAGAGACATACAGAGCAGAAAAATGGATAAAAGTTCCTGGACATACCTGTGTCCAAAGCCACATCAACGGACTTTGTAGTTAAGTGAGGAAGCAAATTGTCTTTTGAATATTGAAATAACATTTATGTTCCCTATTAATCAAATAAATCCAGATTTTAAATATGGTGATGATGATTAACAAAGTTTGGGATGAAGAAGACAAATAAGTAATTAAATATTATGTAATTACCTACCTAATTGGCTACTTAAATATAGCAATGTAAATTAGTGGTTGTTTTTGATGGGCATTTGGCAATATTTACTAAAAGCCTCAAAAAGTTCAAATTCTTTGACCGAGTAATTCCTTCTCTTGAAATGTATCTTAGGCAAATGATGGATTTAATATATGGATCTTAAAAATGAAATTGTTTATTTATAATAGAAACTAAAAGAAACTATCTGCATGTTTAATTGTAGAAATTGCTTTAATACATTATGGTAAAGTCCTTTGATGAAAAGAAAGTGGTTAGAAAAATATTATTAAAATGTGAAAACTTTTCTGTTACTCCAAAAAAAGTATCCATTCCATTTAGATCCTTTTTAGAAAAACAAGAATTACACATATAAGAAAATTAGGAAAATAACATTTATGTGTACATCTATCTCAAATAATAACAATTATATCCATGTGGTGAAAATATGTGATTTAATGTTTTCCCACTTACTTGCATATATTTACCAAATTTACTTCCATAAATATCTACAAGTTTTTAACCTGGATAAAAATAATGCATTTCATTAAAATAAGGATGAATGGCTGGACAGAAGAAAAAAATAGGAAAATAAGGAAGAAAGTAAGAAAAAATTATCATTTTAAAAATAAGTTTTTTAAAAGCAAGTTAATATTTCTGAGTCTGAATAACTTGAATTTTTCCTTACTTTTTTAAAACAGTGAAAGAGAAAAAAAGCTAAAGACTGGGAATTCTGACATCCAGTAAGACTGGAGGAAGAAAATCGAAATGATATCCTTAAGTATGTATCAAATTTATTTACATATATGTTTCAAAAATTTTTAATAGTTTCCCTAATTAATGAAATTGAATTTCCTATCACATCTCTAATGACCACTGTTAAAATACTTGCAAAAATTTAAAAGTAGTTATTAAGTGGCATTAATATTAGAAAACTAGGTTTCTGTTTCATTTGCACATTATAGAGTTTACAAAAAAATAACTGATTAGTTGCCTAATATAAAGTTTCTAGTTTCAAGCATTCCCTTAGGGATCACTCAGCATTGGATTTATGACACTGATAGCTGATCAATAGCTGATGCTTCATAAAACAAAAATCCAGGGTCACCTCTGTAAACGTTCAGAGTTAGATGAAAACAAACAGTGAGTAACAATAAAAACCTTAGTCTTTGAACATGATTAAAGTTGAAGTCAATATTAGAAATCAAAATTAAGAATATAATTGTTTAATATAGCAACAATTCTTATAGATTCAAAGAAGATTATTATGAATCTTAATAGTATCTATAGATTTGCAAGTGCAGAAATACATCTAATGAAGATCTTTCCATTCCTTTATTGATTAAGTAACATTTTCTTACCATAAAATTTCACTATTTTCTAGCTGTACCAATTCAAAGCAACTTTTCTAGCTCTTGAATTTAGTCTAAGGAAGGAGGATAAGTGTAGATTACTGAGATAATGAGAATGATGCTGTCACAACAGTTGTTAAACAATCTGGATGCTGGAAGACAGCAAATTTACCCTAGCTTTGGGAACCTCCACACACTAAATTGACTATGAGATATGTATGGAATATCTTAAGTGCAAAGTGGAATCAAAAGCTGTGTTTCTGAGAATACACATTGCTTTATAGGCTTACTGATTGTCGCCCTATGGGAACTGGATATCTTTCCACAGTACTCAATGAGCATTAAGCAATTTAACAAATCTAATTAAATGGAATATGCTCCATGATGAAGAAGCTAAATAAATCTCTCCACATTGAAGGTCATAAATGCAAATGCTTAGCTCCATCCACCAGGAAGTAGCACAAATGAACCAGGCGAGGACGGTGGTGAACAGGGCCGCGCAGGCTTTTTCCAGAACAGCAGCTGCTACTAAGCTTTGGCCCACTGATGCCTTGGGCAGATGTGCACCTTCTTTTTTTTAAAAAGAGCATCCAGAAATCTGGCTCTTTAAACAAAATCTCCCTTTTAAAATTTTTTTAAATTAAATTTAATTTAAAAATTTATTAATTTTTAATAAAAGTGTGTACAATTTTATTAAACAGCCAAGTGCACAAAATTTTGTGACAATTTTTAGTTTTAATCTCACTTTTACCTATATAAATATCAATAAAAACAGGTATTTTGGGTTCAGCAACAAAGCCACAGAACTTTGGATGTTGGCTCCAAAAATCTTCAGAACACAGAAGTAATGTTGAAAGATATAATATGTAGTACCACAAGTAATAAATATGTCAACAGGATGAAGAGCAAGTAGAGGTTCCAGGCAAAGATGCTAAAGTAAATATGAGAGTCATGCTGGGGTCTCATCTTAATTCAATCAAACCACAGACATGCTGGGATTGTCCACAATCTTGAGTGGGAAAGGAAACGGGGAAGGAGCCAGGTTCATAACATCCTATGGTAATAGCCTGCTTCAAGCATATCTTTCCCTTAGGATTGTGGGAAGAAAGCTTCATAAAATTTTGCATGTATAATGTCTGAAGCAAGGCTCAAAAAATAAAAATCCCATAGTATCCTTTTACTGGAGAACAATCAGAAAGACAGCTATAGGGCCAAAGTAAGTTACCCTAATAACCTAGGGGGATCATATATTTATGATACTGTATTCTAGCTGCTTTCCTAAACTACTTTGTTTAATCATAACAACAACCAACACAGTAGATATTATTACCTATACTTTTTTTTTAAACTTTTTTATTAATTAAAAAACTTAACAAAAGAACATTAATATATCATTCCATTCTACATATACAATCAGTAATTCTTAATATTATCACATAGTTGCATATTCATCATTTCTTAGAACATTTGCATCAATTTAGAAAAAGAAATAAAAAGACATCAGAAAAAGAAATAAAACGATAATAGAGAAAAAA
>PVIY010052395.1:0-15206 GCA_004026745.1 Myrmecophaga tridactyla
ATGTAAAGTCAGATACAGAAGTCAAAGCGTTCATCAGATACAGAGCTCTATGGATTTTGAATATTAGTAGCAAGTAGAAATAGCAGAATGGCTCAGGATACTCAAGGGTCTCTCTCTGCAGTTCAGGAGTCAGGAACTCAGCATGTCCTCTGGCCTGGGACCATGCAGGGGCCTTGCTGGTCTGCTGCCCCACAGTGGATGCCTCCTTCTTTGGAAAGCGTGACTCAGGGCACTCCTGAAAGAGGCACTGGAAGGCACCATCTTTTCTGTCTGATTCTACTCACTCTGGAGGTGTCAGGAGGTTTAAGATTGTTTTTGTCCAGAGAATCAAATTGCAGAGGTTGTGCTGCATTGCCTCAATCACATTCTGAGGCAAACCTATGAAAATCTAACCACTGCACTTCTAGGTTCAGCAGTCTTCCATGGATTCCTATATTCAAAAAATTAAAATCTAGGTTGTCTCACCTGGAGGTCAAGGCTCCTTCCACCTGGTGTCATTCATCCAACAAATGTTTACCCAGGGTTTACCTACAAAGCTGTGTGCAATGGGTCACCAGCCTCTGGCCCCCGACCTGGCCAGTCCATGGGAGACAAATAGTCACAGAGCTGAGTACTTGGTTGCAACTGTGAGAAGTGTTGTGATGAGAGGTACAGGGTGCTGTGAGACCAGAGACCTGGTCTGGGAGCCTGAGGGACATATTTGCTGGGCTGGAAACCCCAACCTTGGGGTTAAGGGATTCCTATTGAGGCTGGGGAGAGGGACAAGGCTGGCCATGCTGGGCCTTGAAGTATGATAAAGTTTTGTCTTTATTCAAGGAAAAGTTGGAAACCACTTTGAGATTTCAAGCAGGAGAATAATATGAGTAATTTTGTGTTTAAACATACCACCCTGCTGTAATGTAGAAATAGACTGCAGGTGAGAGCTGGTGGCCAGGGTGCCAGTGAGAATCTGCTGCAGGGTCCCTGTGGGAATGGAGGGGGCTTTGGGATAAGCTGAAAATGCTGGGGGTGGTGAGAAGTGGATGAAACCATGGAGGAGATAAGATTAATCAGCCCTTTACTCCTTCAATTCTAACACTCTGTATAACACCCCACATTTGTTTACTTAAATTATGTAATTTGGTTATCCAGGCTCTTATCAAGTAGGATGGATGGAGAAGGAGACACTCCTCTTTGCAGCAGGAGCAGCCCCTACCTCAGACGACTGATTTGATCTCTCTGCCCAAAGCTGCAGCTCTGAGCTGCGTTGGGGCAGCGGTGTGAATCTCCCTTTTTTCTGGTATCTCCAAATCCCCACTGAAAGCAACCTCTCCACCCAGCAGGCAGCTGCTTCAGAGTGTGGAAAACGTGTCTGTGGTTGATAAGATGTAATTCTTTTTCTGCTTTTTAGCTGTCAAAACCACTCTTGTGGAATTTGACCCAAAGTACCTTAAGAAAAGAAAATCTATGAAAATGCCAGCAATTCGGACCCACTCAGAATTTGGTCCAGTTCACACAGTGGTTACAGCGGCTTTTGCCAAAGGGGCTTGTGAAGAAATTAACAGTGTAACAGGATTACATGGTTCCAGGAGTTATGAGCCGCTGCCCTTCGCTCAGCCTCTTATTGGTCAAATATACATTTAATATGGTAACATCTCGATTTTCTCCCCATATGATGAGTGGATTTATTAGTGCTGATGTGACAGGCATCTTGGAGGATTAAATGAGATGCTGTGTGTCACACGATTTGTAGCTTCTGAAGTGTGATAACCATCCAAAAGATGATAGTTGCTATTATTTGGATATGTTAGCTTAGCAAAGCAAGCAAAAAGTAAATGGAAATTATTTGCCACCGGATGAAGTTGGCATATAAAAGAAGTTTAAAGACCAAAGTTTAAAGACTGACTCACTCATATGGAGAACCTGGAAATCCTAACACATCATCAAAAATCCTAGAGTTACTTAGGCTTTGGGGCTGCGGGCCTCTCCTGGCATGCCACATAATGACCCTTCCAGGGCAGCTCTGGGACTTCCCACCTGAGAAACTCTTTTGTACTTAAGATCTTTGCTATTTTTCCCAGCTCTGGGGGTGTCACATCATTGGGGGGGGAGGACACAGACCAGGGGCTCAGGAATCCTGAACTCAATCTCATTCTGCTACTCAGTGGCCTGGGACCTTGGGGGAAGATTTCTCCTCACCCACTGGGCCTCAATTTTTCATCTGTAATAAAAAGCGTGAAGGATGTAGTTTTATCTGTTCTTCCTATGCAGGTTTGCTGGATGAAAAAAAGTATATATACAGAAAACATTATGCAGACATAGTAGAATATTGTTGATGTTTTCATGTTTTTGGTTTCCTGTTACAATTTGGACATCTATTTCTCCCCTTGCTTGGAAAAAAAATTAGACAATTTTTTTCTCCTTATGTTATTTTCCTTACCAGTGGACTGATTTGATTGTCAATGTTAATGCACTGATGAGGAAGAATTTGGGGAATGAAAAGTGCTGTGATAAAATCAGTAGGTCCCCCAAAGGTGGTCCTGCCAGCTGTCTAGGAGAAGAGGAGGATGATAATTTGGGGGGCAAAAGACTCTGACACAAACCTTTGTTGGGGCCTGGAGGATATGCACATCTGGACTTTCCCTTGAAGGTTTGTAGAACTTTCCCCAGAAAGATGGTGGGCCATTGGGGCAAGCGAGACCTGAAGCCCTACGTCCAGCTCACACTCACTGTGGACCACTGGGTAGTTTACCAGCCTCTTTGTACTCAGATGTGTCATCTGTACATGGAAGTAGCAGTATCACTGAGTAGGGACACTGATTTCTGTCTTCCACAGGCTAAACCCATTCTGCCTCAGGGCCTTTGCTCATTCTCTTCTCTTGCTGGATCACCCTTTGCCCAAGGTGGCTTTGTTCCACCTCCAGGTAATGCCCGGAAATGGCAATTCCTCAGAGAGGTCTTGTCTCAGTGTCTTTAGCTAGTCCCTCTATTTTCAAGGAAGCCACTGCTTTCTTCTGGTGTTTTCCCATCTGTAAGCTATGGAAGGCTCTGTCCCCCACTCACACCATGCCTAGCACACAAAAAGTCATTAATAAATATTTTTTGAATGATGAATGGGTGGATACATGAGTGAATAAAAGAACTGTCATTTAAAATATCTTTAAAAAATAAAAAGTGCTTGATAATAAACAATCAGGAAAGTCAGTTTCTTTCTTTTCCTTTAGTTCAATAAGTATTCTTTGGGCACTAAATAAATGCAGTCAGTGTACTAAGGAGTGAAATGTCCCATGGTGACTGTGAGCAGCCAGGACAGTCACTGAAAATCATTGACATGATTTTCCCCCAAAGAGCAAAAATGGTGATGAAGGAAAAGGAGATAAATTGTCTTAACCAGTTCAATAGTCTTCCTTTACACTGGCTTTCTAAATGAGATGAAAGGGATTTTTTTTTGAGAAATCTCAAATATAGCTTTAGATTGTCTCTGTTCAGGTTTATTTTCCATTCTTGCTAAAACGTGATTTCCTTGTTCTATGAAAATAAGACTTTCTTCAACACTGCAAAGCTCTTTAAAATCCCATTTACACTAGTGTTGACTTCTCCTCCAGAATGTGTGTCTGGTTCCATGTCACACGGAATTCTCAGGCATACAGAGTCTATGGCTGCTCAGAAGAAAATGTATTCATTAGTTTTATATTTTTATATTGACTTTTAAAAAGCACAGCACAGCCAGAAGAACTCAAAATTCAATTTTGTACATCCTAAAAGGGTGGTATATTTGAATTGCTGGAACAGATGAAAATCACTTCATAAAACATTTACTGGGCCTGCCCCATCCAGGCCCTGTGCTAAGGACCATGCGGGACCTAGAGTTATGGAGGAAACCCCATGAGCTCCCTGATTGCAGAGCCACTTGCAGCCCCTGCCGGGGGAGGCACAGGTGGGGGTCCCAAGGAAGGCTCAGGTGTAGGGGCAGGGCTGGAAAATGCACCCTCTGTGTAGCTTTGGGGCCAAATGAGAAAGATGCCATCCAAATAATTTTTTTATGGAGGAACTAATTTAATCACAAAGGCCACTTCCTTATAGGGCAGATGGAGTGAACGATAAATTGATCTCATCCTTTTCTCCCCCAAAGCCAGGTGTATCAGTCAGGAGTTTGGGCTGCAAGTGACAGAGCATGTACTCTGATCTCGCTTAAGCAAAAGAGAGAATCATGACTGATGCAAGTGAGAATGCGGGCAGTGGCCGTGGCTGCAGCAGGGAGGTCATGGTTGGGCCTGCCCCGCATGGTCTTCTCTCCGTCCCGGGTCTCTGTCCCTTGTGGGGTCAGCTCAGCCCAGGCACAGGACCCCCTCTGTGATCACAGAGGCTCCAGCTGTGTCCCACCTGCAGCTCCCATCCAGGGCAAAGGCTGCGGCTTCTTCTCCATAACCCCCAGCAAGGGCGTCACGGCCTCTGGCCAGCTCTGATATCTGGTCCCTGTGCAGGGACCCCGGGGTGGCCGGGCCCTGCTGAGAGGAACCTGCTGCCTCTGGAGCTGGTTGTGGGTCTGTGCAGCCAAATCGCATGGGCTGGGGGGTGAAGCAGGGGCATGTCACCCAAGATAGGTGTGAGGAGGTGGGTGGGAAGATGGGTCAACAAATGAAGAATGTATTGGAGCTGTTGACTAGAACAAAAAAGTCATTACTTTTCAAAATTATTTTTCAGGTAAAATATGACTGGTGCACTCTGCCTCTTTGTTTTCAAAAGTGATGCATTTTCTTTATATGCCAACATTTTAGACATTTTTCAAAGCTTCCTGTGTCCCAGCGCTATGCAGGATGGTGGGGTGATAGCACCAAAACCACTCTCAAAAGCTCGCCACCCCTGTGAATAAGTAGGAAAGGCAAGGTGAATTTTCCAAGGTTTCTGCTTTTCTCTTTTCAAAAGTATTTCTGGGAAATATGAAAATCACATTGTTCATACATTGGGAAACAGACTCAGTAAACCAATAAGGAATCTGGCAGGGGGCTGTGCGAGCTGCCACTGATATAGGAGCCCTTCACAGAGTCAGGTGGGTCTCCTGGGACACAGCTGCCACCCGCTTCCAGAGGTCAGGCCCGGCTGGTAGGCATGGTCGGCAGTCCAGCCTCGGTCCCCCAGAGCGGGTGAGTTCACAGCCTGCCCCGTGCCTTCTGTCACATGCAGTCCCCTCTGTCCTGCTTCCAGACCTCTAGTTGCAGATGAGAGGTCACCTCTTCTGTGAAGGCTGCTCTAATTTCCCTGCATGGATTTTGAGGTTTTCTTTTATCTTCCATAGCACTGGACAAAGCATGTGCTTCTGTTGAGCACAAACTCACTGCATTGTAACGAGTTTTTGTACATGCATCTCATGCTCCTTGGCATTCTGAGTGCCACAGGGAGCAGAGTCTTAGTTCTTTTTGGGTCTCCTGGGCTAGCTCAGAGCATGGCACGTAGGCTGTGGCTGATGTTACAGGAGTGTGAACCAAGCTTAGAAGGAGCATTGCAACAAAAGGGTATTTCTTCTAGCCATTGATTTCTAACAAATTCTACTTTCATAGTCATTCATCTGGAAAATATGTTTTATAGTCATTCAACCAGAAAATGTGTTTAAATGCATTTTTACCTAGAAAGGGTGTGCTGGTCTGAAGCTGCTATGCACCCAGAAAAGACATGGTCTTCTAGTCCAATCTTGTGGGGACAGACCTTTTGTTTGGGTGGGACCTTCTGATTAGGTTGTTTCCATGGAGATGTGACCCCACCCATTCAAGGGGGGGTCTCAATCCTTTTACTGGAGCCCTGTATGAAGAGAATGAAAGGTAGAAAATAGGGAGAGCTCAGAGCTGACCAGAAAGCAGAGAGATGAAACCAAGGCATGGACGTCCGGACTGCAGAAGGGGCCAAGAGGCCTTGGACCCAGAGGCCAGGAGAGGCCAGCAGACATCACGGGACAAAGGGAGCCCAACCCCATCAGCCTTGCTCGAGGGAAGGCATCCCCTGTGGAGGCCTTGGCTTGGACATTTTCACAGACTTTGAATTATAACTTGTAACTTAATAAATCCCCTTTGTAAAGGCCAATCTATTTCTGGTATATTGTATCTGGGAACTTTAGCAAACTGGACCATAGGGTCATTTCAAAAGTGGATCAGCCATTTTTAAATCCCCTTGAGAAGCAGCAAGGCAGTGAAGGAACCAAACTAAAAGGGCCAGTGGGGGTTCTGGGCTGCCTCTACAGCCATATGCCCTGTGGCCTTTCAGTTAACACTGGGGCATCTCAGTTTTCTCATCTGCCAAACAGCGCCTGAGACTGATGATGTCTACTCTACATCAAAGACAGAATCAAAGAAGTGAGAGTAGTAAGAAGACAGGGGCCTCTTCAGCTTCTGCTCAGGTCCCAGCTCTGCCACCCGACCCTCCCTGGAGAGGCACTGATGTCTGGGGGGCCTCTCGGGACCACCCAATGCTCTAAGACCCCACACTCACTGCTAGACAGCATGCACTGGAGTCCCTTGACCGAGCAGGAATCTACTGGTTGTGTGATTTTCCCACTGACCCTGACCCACCTGCCAGAGTCACAAGACTGTTGCTTCCATTTTGCACTGAAGCTTTCAGTCATTGCAAGGGCACCCTCCCCTCCACACTGCCCCCAGCACACATGTGTCACACCATGCAAGGCTGAAGGGAGTGGAAGCCCACGAAGCTTTGGAACAAATATGTGGTTCTTGAGTATAACATGTTTTGAAGAGCTATTTTATATCTTTTCAGCAGGAGAAAAGGAAAACATTTGTACTTGAAAGAATGAGTTTAGGACTATAGAGTGCCAGAGAAGACTTACAAGATCCTACCCAAATGGATAGAAACTCCTATAAAAAGTATATTTAGAGAGCAAAATCATTTAGGAGCAAGTTGGCAAATATTAAATGATACTGGGAGAAGAACACATTTGCTATAATCTTTGACGTTTGAAAATAAAGCTTCATATGCTTTATGGAGCTTAAACTATTTGAATTAAAATGAAATATCTCCAGGCTAGAAATAATATAGCTGTGATCTGCTTTTATTTCTTTAGGTCTACAACTGTGATGGTAAATATAAATAATTGTCTGTGTTTCCTGCTGGATCAGAGGCTGAAAAGAAAACTGAGGGAAGAGAACATGGGGCAAAGGTTTGCTTGGGGACAAAAAGTAAAGCTTAAAGTATATGACAAGAACTTTTTTTCCCCTAAAGATTAGCAGTTACATTCTTTGTAAAAACTCTCTCTTTTTAAACTGATTAGGTAACGTCCTCCAGGATTTAAATTACACAGCATTTTAAAAGCAACAATGACTGAGCTTAAGTCAGTTTGGTTTGTTTTAAAATGCTGCTTTGCCAGATCTTAATGACAGCACAGCTAAAATATTTTTGCAATAGTAAGAAGATATATCCTATGTAGATTGGGCACAATTCAAAATTTCATTGTTTTTACCATTTTTATACCCATAGGACAAAAACTTTATCATATAGAATCATACAAGTTACTACAAAAACTACTTAGAAAACACTAGTTATTTGGGAATGGTGTAAAATAAAGTATAATCTCTAATATGTCAGCAATGACATTTTCTTTAGGACTTTGAATATGTTCTATGTTACTGCCTCACATGATGATGACATTTCTAACAATTATTTCTAAATACTCTCGAAAAGGTTCTAAGAGCTTTCAGAGGGAAAATAAAGACAAATGAGGCAGATCTCAAATGAAAATGTCAAAAGCAATAGATGTGGTGCAAATATTCATATTAAGTGGGCCATTGTTTCCATTTGGAGAAATAAGTTGAAAAAATGCTTAAAATGTTTTCTGGGAAAGTGACCAGTTCTTGCGATTTCATCAACATTCCACTTGCCTGCAGAACCGTGCAAATGTACAGGGACCAAGTGACTGCCCACTGGGAGGGCACCAGGAGCAGACCAGCCAGCGCGGGAAGGCTGGGCGGTGGACATGGTGGGCTTCTGAAAGGCCTTGCAGATCTGGTCCCCCAAAGCTGGCTGCTGCTGTGTCCTGGCCACGTGGGGACACAGGGCTCCACGGGAACCATGTCACCACCTGAGCCCACACCTGAGGGAGACGCGGCACTGGCTGACTTGAAAGGAGGAGGCGGTGCACGGACCCTACACCCTGATCCCAGCTCGGCGCCAGTTGTGGCCACTCCACGAGGAGCCGCTCATGCACCACCCACTACCTGGCACTTTCAGCCTTCTAGAGAATTCCCACGGCCTCGGCGGCCTCAGCCTCGTCGGGTGCATGGCATCACGCAGTCTGACTGCCTCTTTCTCCACTCTGTTATTCAGCTCACTCAAAAGCAGACCACGCTTTTCTTTTTCTTTCTTTTTTTAATGCAATTTTATGGAGCTATATTCACACAACCTACAGTCACCCAAAGTGTCACAATCAGTTCACAGAAGCATCGCACAGTTGTGCATTCATCACCACAATCAATTTTTGAACATTTTCATTACTCCACAAAATACAGATAAGAATAAAAATAAAATGAACACCTGAAATTTCCAATGCCCCTTGTCCCCCCCTGTTGTTTATTTATTTTTTGTCCTTAGTGTGCACCCCTCTGTCCATTTGCTGGCTTGGGCTGTGTCAGCGAGCAGCTTTGCTGAGCCTCAGCACTGCCACCTCCCTGCTGTCCTTAGGCTCCAGGTCCCTGTGCAGCGTCGTCCAGCAGCTGGCCATGGCCTCCTGGCCTCGTTGTCCCCTGTGACCCCTTGTTCTCCTCCCACTTCTCTACCACACCCTTCCTTGCTCCCTCCTTCCTCTTTCCATCCCCTACCTGTAGGAAGGCATGGAGCTTTCTTTCTCAGATCCTTTCTTCTCTCTTCCTCATCAATCTTCTCTCCCTTCACAATGACAATTATTTTACACATCCCCAGTTGTTGCCTAAGCACCAGGCCCAGATTTCCACTTGACTGTTGTACATTCCCACATGACACCCCACGGAAATCTCAAACACCACAATCCAAAATTCAATGCGGCCTTGCTAGCTTTCCAAGCTACCACTTCCTCCTGACTTCTCAGTTTCCATCAGCAGCACTACACATCATTTTGCATTCTTCCTCTCCCTTCCTTCAGTAATTATAAACTCCTTTCTCAGATCTCCCATCCTCTATCTCATTTAATTATAATTTTTTTTCAGGAAAGCAAACATGGTCTTTGGTACATACACATCACACAGCCACTTTCAAATTACTTGCAGGATGACTGCTGTGTTTCTTCCATGTCTGCTCTCATGGCCTTTCCCCAACAGTGTGTCTACCCTTCCTGCAGGCTCTCATGTTGAGTGAGCTACTTTGTTCCAAGAAAATGAAGCACCTTATTAACGAAAATGCCATTGAAATACTGTAATTTCTGAGATTTAGATTAATAGAGATATAAGCTAGAAATATTTTTTATTCTTCACACACATATAATATATATTATACATATTTTATAATATTGAGAGCAGAATTTACAAATATACAGAGAAATTCAAGTCTTTCTTCATAGTTTTAATACTTTTGGATTTTTTTAAAGACTGAAGGATATACAAAAGTGCTAGAACTTTTTCTAAAGTATATTTCCGCAAGAAGTTAAAATATTACTAATACCCTATAGTACATTTTTTTCTTTTCTTTTCTTTTCTTTGCATAAGCAGGTACTGGGAATCATACCTGGGTCTCCAGCATGGCAGGCAAGAACTCTGCCACTGAGCCACCATTGCACTGCCCTATAATATACTTTCAAAAGGATTTCTTTTTTTGGTTTTATTTCTTATGATTATTCCTCATTTTCACATAATTTGGGGCTCACAAAAAAGTTATAAGAACAGTAAAAAAATTTTCTGGAAAATACCTTTCACCCATATTCAATTTAGTACATTTGCATGTACATGCCGCCCATACCAGTTTTTATTATTATTAGATTTTTTTAATTCCTTTCTTTTGTACGCTTCATGGTGAGGACATATTTCATTCTTTCTCCATGTGAATATCCCGTTATTGCAGCACCATTTTCCTGAATTTTTTGTTTGCTTGATTTTGTTGTTGTTGTTTGCTTATTTGTTTCTTATGGGAAGTGCATGGGCTGGGAATTGAACCCAGGTCTCCCGCAAGGCAAGCGAGAATTCTACCACTGAACTACCCTTGCACACCCCCCCATACCAGGTTTTTAACAAAGTTGCAGATGTGATGTTCTTTTCCTTCAGTGTGTATTTCCTAAAACCAAATAATTCTCTAACTTAAGCTTAGTATACTAATCAAAGTCAACCTCTTAACTTCTTTAAACCAAAGTAAAACACATACATGGTAAAAACACAATAGCATATAAATTCTTATAATAAAACATAACAATACCTCTGTCTACTTCCAGTTCTACTTCTCAGAACCAGTAAATATTAACTATTTCTATTTTTCATTTTTTGGATAATTTTATCCCTAATGCTAAATAATATACTTTTACTATTTCTTGACCAATTCATTAATCTAACAAATATTTGTTGAGATATTTCCACATGCTTGGCATTATACTTTTAAAAGTTTATTTAAGAAATATCCATATCTTGCTAGGAAAAAATGAATATATATACAATGCACATATATTTTTCTTCTTTCCTTTTCTGATATTTGATAATTATTGTTTTCATTATTCTCTTGATCATCTTTGTATCTGTACATAATACACCTAAATAAAAACAGAAATAATGTACTTATATTTTACTGTAATATTGTTCAGTCAGAACCAAATAATGTGCTGAGATTATATTTCCTTCTCCATGACCCATTCTTTTCTTAAAGGAAAATGTATCTAACATCTAAGTTATGTGGCTCCACTTTTATGCCAATCTATTAATTTTAGTTTGTTTCATGTTTGAACAATGGCTTTTCCGGTTTTCCGTTGTCTATATTTTGTCATTGCCTTTGCTTTCTTGTTGTTGTTAAGAGAATAAATATGCTTTCTTCAATATATCATTAAGATAATCCATGTCTTCAGCCATTCGGTCTACTGTGAAGCATCTGTTCAGTCTTAGTGAACACGGGGCCTATGGCTTTCTGTTTGCATTTGAACCAATGCATTTAGTCCAGGTGCAGACTTGGAAAGTTCTTCATTGACTCCTGAGTTAGTGACTCATCCAGGTATCCTTTATCATCCTCTTTTTTGGCTCCCATCCTGTCATGTTGGGAAATATCCTCAAAACTTCCTCATAAGGGGCACCTTGAGAATAAGTGTGCTGGTTATTTGCATGTCTAACTGGCTTTATTCAGCCTGTGTACCAGGCTGGGGTACAGGACCCCAGGTTCCAGCATTTTCCCTGGGAACGTCTTCTGGCTGTCAGTATATCTGATAAAATATTTGGTGAGAGACATCCTCATTTCTATTCATTCTTTCCTTCTGGAAGCACTTACAGTCTAGTGAGATTATCACTCATGGTTTAAAATCGAACAGTTGTTTTAGGTGTGCATCTTCTTACAGGAACCTGCTTGGCCTTTGCTGCACTCCTCTAATCTGAATATCTGTCTCCCTCTTTACCACCCTGAGAATTTCCCCAGCCTATTTTCTGTGTCCTCTCTCCTTCAGGCTTTGTCAGATACTAGCCCTCTGAGGGGCTTGCATGGAGTTAAGTTGGTTAAGCTGGAATAACAGTTCTCAGAATCTGCTTCCTAGGGATTCTATCTTAGATTTGGCCAAAACAGGATTGTGTGTTGGATTCTGAAGCTGAAAGTGAGCAGAGTACACTGCCCTGAGGGTCACAGCCCTGGATGCAGTGACAGAGGCACAGGGCAGGGGTTCCATCATGTCCTCACCATCCTCTGCTCTTCCAGTCTCCTTGGGCAGGCATGGCAGCAACCAGAGGCAGGAGCGGCCCAGGGGCTCAGTTGCCCAAGGCCTTCCCTGCAGGTCCCTGGAGCAGCTGGGTGTGCTTGACCCCAGGGAGATGGTGGGTGACCGCTCAGCCTCTAGCTCCCTCCTCACCTTACCTCCCTCAGCTTCTTCTATAGCTGTGCCAGGTTTCATCCCTGGGACAAATCCCTTAGCCCATAATTCACAGCAGCTCTGCTTCCCTGAGCCAACCCTCACTGGTTGCAACCTCCAAGACTGAAATTCTATTCTTACCTTTTTCTCAAACTTGTTTTTTTTCTTTCTGCCCTATTTCCTTGACTTGAAGCTTAATTTCTAAGAGTTTTTTTTTTCTTTTTCTGTTATAACTTTATAAGGTCCTATAATATACCCTTGAAATTCTCTAAGGATACTATTTAAGGTGGTACTTTCTTTTTTTTCCTCTATGGTGGGTTATCTTCCTTTTATGAAATCAGTTACTCTATCTGGTTTTATCAATCTGCCTTTTTCATATTGTTAGTTTTCTTCTAATGACTGGAGATCTTAAGTGGTGTGTTCACAATTACAAATGGGAGTGGATATTTTTCTAGGTACTTGGTGTTGGTTTTATTTGTGTTATTGGCATATCTGTTTTCTCTTCAGATCTTTTACTTCTAAGTGATGTTTCACTTACTTCTACATCTGGACATCTCCAGAAGATAGGGAGACAGATGCTTGTTTTCAGATGCCACCTAGGACTTGAAATGTCCATCAGTCCTTTGCCATGGGCCTCTGATCCATGCTTTCTTTGCCATCTTCTCATCAACACTGCAATTGAGTCCAACTTTTATACTTGTTTCCCTGCTTCTAGTCTTTTCCTGTGTCCAATTTACCCTGTATTTTCTTAGAAGATTAATCTTTCTACTATGTTGCTTCAATAATAGAACTTGCTAAAAAATATTCTATGGCCACCAATTGCCTTCAAGGAACTTGGAGATGCCACGGGTGTGTGCCCATCTCACACCACCCTGCTCCTCCCACACTTCAGGGAGCTGGTGCCCAGTACTTCCTGATTACAGGAATTCCCACCTTGGAGCCTTTACTCATGTCTTCATTTCCCTCCATTTAGAATTCCTCCTCTACATCCATACTATCAAAACCTGACTCTTCTTCAGCATCTGCTCAGCCATCTTTTCACATCATGTTCTGAACATTTGCTCCATTTTAACTTATTGTCATGTCATACCTTATAGCTTTTGACCGCAGACACTACATCGAGTCTGATACAAGAACAATTTAGCTACCATTCTTTTACCTCCATGTTAGAATGAACTCCCTTGCGGGCAGGGGCTTTCCATTTACCCCCAAAATGAAACATGAAATATAGTCGGTATTCAGTAAAAATGTATTTTAGTTTCATGCAAAATGAAAATAATACCTGGCTTGTGTTAGTGAAGCCTGACTTTTGGAAGAAACAGGAAGATATAAGACCATCAACTGATTTGGGTAAAGCTTATGAATCTATAAGAACCCCTTCTAATTTCAAAGGGGAAAAACTATTGATTCTCAGGAAGAAGTATCTGAAGCTTTGGCACAGTATGTCTTATTTGTGTTTTAAAGTATCTTTGCTAGAAAGCACAGTCTTAAAAGAAGTAAGCAGGACTCAGTATTTTCTTAACTTAGTTGTCAAATGAGGGCTGTCTATTAAGGTAGTGAAATGAAATAAGACATATTTTTGACAAAGATGGCAAATAGAATCTTCTTCCAAATTACCCTAGCAGTAAGCCATTGCTAACATCATCTTGGGTCAAATTTTCCATGTTGCCTCTTTCCATCTGTACATTCATTCATTCACACATTCATTCATGAAATGCACTCGCTGCCTCCTTCCAGGTGTTAGTGCTGGTGTGGTGACTAAGGCACAGGGCCTGTTCTTAGGAGCCCAAGTCTTGGGGGGAGGACATGCCAATAAGAAGGTATAGCAGGAACATGAGGGAAAAGCTACATTAGGAGGTACTCTGGTTGAATTGTGTTCCTCAGAAAGCTCTGTTGAAGCCTAATACTTATTATCCCAGAATGAGGTTCTCTGTGGATGTGTTAGATGAAGTGGCTCCGAGACGAGGGCAGCGTGGGGTGGATTGAGTCCCCCCTGCTCTGTGGACAAGGTGGGGGTGGGAAGACAATGGCTGAGACTGCGGCACTGAGGGGTGAGTACACAGAGAGGGTCTCAGAGTATTTTGGGGAGAAGGGTTGGGGGCCAGATTGGCCATAATGCCCAGCAGGTCCGAGGGAACTGACCATCCCCCCGGTATGGGCTGCCCCACTGCCCAATGGTGAGGCCTTGCTGCATGGCCCTACAGCTGAATGTGCTCGCAGGGAGCCTGGAGGTGGGTCAGTGACTGCTAGAGTTGCAGCCCTGGGCTCCAGGACTGGTCACCCAGCTGGCTGCCCCAAAGAGCTGGGCAGTTGGGTGCAGTGTGTGGTTGATCCACCAGGCACTGGGTGCTGTGGATCAGCTGATCTCCCCGGACACCGGTCAGCAATCCTGTCCTCCACAACAGGACCGGCCCCGCTGAGCCCACCATGGCTCTAGTGGGCAGCTGCATTCCGGCAGGGTCAGCCTGCGGGGGTGGGGGGAGGGGCCTCAGGGGCACCACCTGCTGGTGAGAAGCATCAGGTGCAAGGCAGGCAGACACCCTATGTGTCTACAGTTGTGTTTTTTAATTTTTCCCTTCTTTTTAATGTTATTTCACTATCTGTATTTTTATTAGTAATATTGTTATTTTAATTTATATGCATTTATCTATTAATAATTTTATTGTTTATTTTTAATTTATATTATTCTATATTATTTAATTTTATTTATTTACTTAAAAAAAATCATTTCCTTCCTCTTCTGAGGGCATCAGTGAGAGTTCATTCCCATTATGTATTGGGGTGTCTCCTTCTGACTTTGGAACATACTACTGGTGAGGTATGTTTTTGTTGTTGTTTTGTGTCATATTTTTATTTTATTATTATTTCTTTTTTGGGGTACATGGCCAGGAATTGACCCTGGGTTTCCTGAGTGCTGGGAGGCATTCTGCCACTGAAGTGCCTGTGCAACCAGTCTAGCTTTTAATGGACCCTCAAGTGGAATTATAGCCTGTCCTGGTTTGAAAGAAGTATGCCCCCTAAGAAAAGTCATGTTTTAATATAAATTTCATAAAGGAAGAATAATCTCTATTCAATACTGTATGTTTGAAACTGATTGGATCATCTCCCTGGTTGATGTGATTTAGTCAAGAGTGGTTGTTAAACTGGATTAGGGGATGACATGTTTCCACCCATTTGAGTGGGTCTTGATTAGTTTCTGCAGTCCTATAAAAGAGGAAACATTTTGGAGAATGAG
>PVIY010052396.1:0-15209 GCA_004026745.1 Myrmecophaga tridactyla
ATAGTTCTAGGGGTTAGAAAAGGCATTAACAGTTTGTTTGGATGGGTGGTTGAAACATGGATCAAAAGGTGGCCGACATTGCATGAGGTTGAAATCCCAGAACTGCCCTGATATAATGTAGATGAAGGGATCCAAAGGCTTAGAGTTATTTAAATTTTAGAGTGGATTTATCATGGTAAGCCTGCTCATGCACCCTGGGTTGATGGCACTAGTCTAACAAATTTATTTCTAACAACTATGGTAAAATGTCCTTCTTCCAGACATTCCCAGTTTGCTGTTATATTTATTTATGTATTGCATATTCATTTATTAACTAAAGTCCAAGGGTTTATTAAGATAACTCTCTATGTTGTACAGTTCTATGGATTTTTATATAAGTTTTATTCACACACCATACCATCTCTCCAAATTGCACAATTAACTGCTCTTGGATTAGTCACACAGACATGCATTCACCACCACATTTTTCATTTCTCTAAAAAAATTTAAAAATAATTTAAAAATCTCAGACCTATTATACCACCTTTTATTGACACTAAGATTTGGTATAGTGCCTTAGTTACAATTGATGAAAGAACATTTCAAAGTCACTGTTGACTACAGTCCTAAGCTTGCATGAATTGTATTTTTTCCAAATACTATCCTGTTATTAGCACTTTGTAATTGTGATGTAGATTTATCCTAGTTCATGTAAGAGTTTTCTTTTATTTGTACAATTAACCACTGTCATTGTCCATTCTAAGATTTGTTAAGTTATACATCCCCATGTTTTATCCTCTTGCTTTCCCTCTAGTGTCCTACATGACACTAATTTTATCCTTTCAACCATACTCACACTCAGCATTGTCAGTTCCACTTACAGTTTGTGCTTCCAGCACACAGTATTATGCTATACACTTCTGAAAATTTACAATCGACCTTATTAAACATTCTTAACAAATTAAACATCAAATGACCATTCTCTACCCTTGTTTGATCTCATGATAACTTATACTTTAGATTTTAACTCCCAGCATTGGTTCATTATACTTAGTCCATATTAGTGAGAGCATAAAATATTTTTCCTTTTGTGTCTGGCTTATTTCAGTAAATATAATGTCCTCATGGTTCACTGACATTGTTACATGCATCAGGACTTCATTCTTTCTTATAGCTGCATAATATTCCATCATATGTATATACCACAGTTCATTTATCCAGTCATCCACTGGTGGACACTTGGGTTCTTTCCATCCATTAGCTATTATGAATAATGCCTCTATAAACATTAGTGTGTGAATATCTGTCAGTATCCCTGCTCTCAATTCTTCTGAGTAATAAATAGTATCATGATTGCCAGATCTTGTGGCAGTTCTATAACTCAGTTTCCTGAGGAGCCACCAAACTGCCTTCCAGAGTGGCTGCAGCATGCTACATTCCCACCAGTAGTGAATATGTGCTCCTCTTTTTCCACATCCTCTCCTATGTTTGTAGTTTTCTGTGTTTCAAGCAATAGCCACCCTTCTGGATGTCACTGATAGCTCATTGATGTTTTCATTTGCATGTCCCTGATAGCTTGTGATGTTGAACATCTTTTTATGTGCATTTTAGCTATTTGTAGCTCATGGTTGGAAAAGTATCTCTGCATGACTTTTGCTCATTTAAAAAATTGGGTTGTTTGTCTTTTTATTGTTGAGTTACAGGATTTCTTTATACATTCTAAATTTTAAACCCTTATTGTAGTTTCCAAATACTTTCTCCCATTGAGTAAGCTGCCTTTTAACTTTCTTTTCAAAGCCTTTTGAAGCACAAATGCATTCATATTTAAGGAGATTCCACTTATTTATTTCTTCTTTCATTGCTTGTGTTTTCAGTGTAAAAAAACATCTCCTACCACAAGATACTTAAGATGCTTCTGCATATTTTCTTCTGGAGTTTTATGATCCTAGCTCTAATGTTTAGTTCCGAGATGCATTTTGAGTTAACTTTTGTATAAAGCGCAAGATATGAATCTTCTTTTATTCTTTTGGATATGGATACCCATTTCTCCCAGCATGATTTGTTGAGGAGAATTTTCTGTCCCAGTTGAGTGGACTTGGACATCTTGTCATAAATCAATAACTATAGCTATGAAGGTCAATTTGCAAATGCTCGATTCAATTCCATTTTTCAGTGTATCAATCCTTCTGCTATTATCATGTCCTTTTTTTCTGTTTGCATGGGCAGGCACTGGGAATTCAACCCAGGTCTCCAGCATGTCAGACAAGAATTCTGCCATTGAGCCACCATTGCACTGCCCAGACACCATTACACCACTCAGTATCATGCTCTTTTGATCTCTGTAGTTTTGTAATATGCTTCAAACTCAGGAAGCATGAGTTCTCTAACTTCATTTTTCCCCATGCTGTTTTAGGTTATTCAGGACACCTTTCCCTTCAAAATAAACTTGAAGATTCATTCTTTTCATTTCTTCAGAGTAAGCTGTTCAAATTTTTTAAAAATGTGTATATATTGAGAAATCTTCAAACACATACAGTCTATACATTGTGTAAAATTAATGGCTTACAATTACATCACATAAGTGTGCATTCATCACCACGATCATTTTTAGAACATTTGCATCACTCCAGAAAAAGAAATAATAAGAAAAAGAGAAAAGCTCATTGTTTTTTTTATTGGAATTTAAATTGGTATTGCATTTAATCTGTATATTAATTCAGGTAGAATTGGCATCTTAACTAAGTTTAGTTTTCCAATCCATGAACATGGCCTGTCCTTTCATCTATTTAAGTCTTCCTTGTTTGTTTTTAGCAATGTTTTGCCATTTTCTGAGTAAAGGCCCATTACATTCTTGGTTACATGCATTCTTGGATATTTGTTATTCAACATGTTGCAGTGTTTTTTTTTTCTTATGTTTCTTTTTGACACTCTTTTTAATTTTCCTCTCCCTGATTATATTACCCAGCTATTTCTGCATGTCATACATTAAAACTCTGACCATATTAACCATAATTGTTTAAAATTCTTGGTGTGATAATTACAAAATTTATGTCATATAATAATCAGGCTCTGATGCTTTTTCTGTCTTCCAAATGTGTTTTTGCATTTTAGAATGCATTATACATTTTAGTTGAATGCTAAATATGCCATATCATGTGAAAGAGTATACAGATCTTTAGGTTGAGTTTTTATGTCAATATCTCCAGGAGTTAGGCTGTGTTTATTTTTTAAGCTGGAGGGGTTAGAAGCTGAAACTTTGGGTTTTCTTGGAGACTTTTACTAAGATAAGGTCCTAACCTTGCATTTCTTTCCATTATCATCTCTGATTATTGTTTTGTGGTAAAGTGTGGGGAAAAGGAAATCATTTGTAATCCTGTGATTTGGTCTCAAACTTTTAGTGAACATATCCCTCTGAACTGTGATCTTAACAGGTGCTTCAACATATTATTTTTTAGGTGAGACAGGAAATCTCAAAGGTATTGGAATTGGGTATTTCTCTTCTCAATTGCCTTAGATCAGTAATCCATTTCCTGGTGTTGGGTAGGCTCTGATAAAATCCAATTTGATTCATCTCTGTTAAAAGAGTTCATTATGTGGACAGATATTTGATAAAGGAAACCTTCCTCTCCAAGGATGCAACCATTAAAACTGGTTATTTTTCTCCTCCCCCAGTAGAAAGCAGAAGGGAATTTTCTCAAGAAATCACAGAGAGAACCTGGTTGGATTATTGAAGGCAAATCTCAGGAAAGTGTTCCCCACATGCCTCAAAAACAAACAAATAAACAGCAGATTGGGGCCACTTCCAAGTTACTCCAATCAGATCCTCCAGTGTTCACACTGACCTCCAGTACTGGTCCCAGTGATAGGCTTTCTTTCATAGACTTTTTCTACAGTTAATCTTTGGCACTCGATGTCCACCTGTTTTCTCTTTTTTAATTTGCTAGTAGATCTAAAAAGAGTTGTTTTTCAATTTTTTCCTTCATTCAGCTTTTTGTTTCTGTTTTAGGACAGGGATTATGACTTCCAAACAGCTTACATGCCAGATCCTCTTTTGTGGTTTTAATTTCAATTTACAAATAACTAATAATATCAAGTATCATTTCATGTGTTAGCTATCAATATGTCTTTATTGTTGAAGTTTCTTTTCAAGTCCTATATCCTTTTGGAGAGGGGGTATTTTGTTTTAATATTATTGAGTTTTTGTAGCCTTTATATACTCTGGAAATAGAAACTTTGTCAGATGTATGATTTGCAAATATAATTTCCCAGTCTTTGACTCTGATATGTGCTACAATATATTAACATCTCCACACAATTGAATTCTAACCATCCAAGGACAGAATGGGTGAGGAAGTCTCCATTCAACAAATACTTTAGTCATGCATATTTCATGACAAGAACTGTTCTATACACAAAGCAAGGAGTCATATAATGTGAACTTGGCCTTCAGGATTTCTTAAGTCTGAAATAATGAATATGGGAAGATGGGGAAAAAACTGAAGGAAAGGCATGGAGATGGGAAATACTATGGCTTACTTGGAGTCTTGAAAGTTACTTTAAGAGAAGATGGTAATATGATTGGAGAGAGACATTTTTAGACTAAAATGGTCTTGAATTATACTTAAATGGGATTAGACATTATTTATTTTTATTGCTGATATAATTTAAAAATTTAAATTTAGATCAGGCAAGAGAAGATGCAAAACTTAAAGCCCAAATATCATCATGCATCTGCCTTTCTCCAGTTCTTTGTTATACTTTCATCTTTGATGACTAAATTTCAGGCAGGCTTTATCCTCTTCTTGGCAAAGAGAGCAACAGTTTTGATCTTCAAACTGTCCACAGGAATGGTCTCAGCAGAAAAGAGCTCTGCCCACAATTGACTCACTAGTGCTCTAGTTTCATTCCAGATACCAATTGTCTTGAGTCTTGATAACTGGGTTTGAACAGCTGCCAAACCATGCAGATGCAAAGATAAAGAGCTACCAAGATTACTAGAGAAATCTGAGACACTATTAATGAAAGAATGAGAATGCATATCATCCTGACTAGTGTTTAAGTAAGGTGGTGGTCAGAATATATTATATATAAAAATGCTTAAGGAAATGCAAGGAAAAATGCTTTATCTTGTTTTTAAAACATGTTTGGGTAACACTAAGTATGGGTCAATTTTTCCAAAGAAGCTGGGAATGTTATCCATGATATTTGAAACTTTCCATGAGGCTAGATCTAAAGGCTAGATCTAAACAAGCAGGTTGCCTTTTTGCTAACAGCATAATGATGGGTCTTTAGGCTTACTGCAATTTTTTAGTATGATAGAAATGTAGATGCCTATCCTTCATAACATGATAGTGACTGTGTGTCCCTGAGGCCCTAAAATGCCAAGGTAAGGGATCATTGTCATTCTGGAGAAAAGACTAAATAGTGATCTAGTAAAATACTGTGGTTTGACTACCTGAAAAGATTGCTTACATACAAAATACTTCAATATTATAAAGTTTTTTGAAGAGTATTGAGCTTAGTATATTTATACCCTCCAATTCAGTGGGTCACAACAAGGTGCCTTGTTTCCCAGGGGACATTTAACTTGAGATATTTTTGCTCATCACAAATGTAGTGGCAAGGCAGTGCTGGTACTGGAATTTAGTGCATAGAAACCAAAGTTGCTGCTAAATATCCTACATGCACAAGACAGAAGCTCACAGCAATGAGTTCTCTAGTCCAAAATATCAGTAATGCCAAAGCTTAGAAATTGTTCTGTAGTTGGAAAAGCACAGGATAAAGATTTTTCTTACCTTTATCATAAATAACAAGTCCCAGATGATATGGAAATCTCACCTCTTTTAAAATATTTGGAAATAAAGGTAGCACCTTATTTTCATTTTAAGAGCAATAAATCCTATCTTTGAGCCTGTGTATATTCATTCATTTCATTGAGATAATGAACAGCTATTTTGGTCAGGGATACTGTCATATTTCTAAATGATTAATACATGAACAATGACCTCAAAGCCTTCTTCATAAGAAAAGTTAAATATAGCATATTCCTCAACCAAGTCCTTGCAGATTTGTTGATATATGTAAGCCCCCCAGTAACTCACTCTGGTTGTAAATTTATTCTTAGTTTACATTTAAGAAAACTGAAGTTGGATGGGCCACAGTGGCTCAACAGGCAAGAATATTCTCCTGCCATGCCAGAGGACCCGGGTTTGATTCCTGGTGCCTGCCCATGTAAAAAAAAAACAAAAAACTGAAGTTAAAGGGTTTAAGCATCTTGCTGAAATGCAGTGATTAGAATCAGAACCTGGTAACAGTTGTTAATGTTATGCAAGTGATCGTCCCAATTCATTATAGCAACAAGAACCAATGAGGTATATAAATAAGGGAGTTTAATAGAAATGTAGCAATAAACAATATTAATGATATGTTATGGGAATGAGAAAATAAATGCAGTTATAATAGTTGAAGGACACAGGAAATACAAATTATGATTTTATTTTTAAAAGATGGGTGCATTGAACTTGAAATTGCTACAGCCACAACATACATAAATATCTTATATCTTAATAAATGGAACCTGTAAATGTACTTTATTTAGAAGGTTCTTTGCAGACATGTTTAACTTATTTTACAGATGAGGGAAGTATTTTGGATTGTATAGGTGTTGTCAAAATGCCATCATAAGTGCTCATAGCAGAAAGGATTAAGATGATTTCATGTACACAAACAAATGCACACTCACCCAAGTCAGTTTTGTAAAGATGAAGCAGAGAGATATTTGAAGCTGCCTTGCATATTGCAGTGTTAAATCCACAATCCAAGGAATACCAGCAGCTACCAGATGATGGAAGAAGGAAGAAAAGAAGTCTCCCTTAGAGTCCCAGGATGGAGTGAGACCCTGCAGACAGCTTGGTTTTGGCACAGGGATACCAACTTTAGATTTTCAGACTCCAGAACTTTATATATACAAAAATATATATATTTTTATTGATTTAACCAATCCAAGGTTTTGGAATTTGTTCAGGACCCACAGGAAACTAATTACAAAGAGTAAGATTTGGAATTGTATAAAATAGGTAAAATAAAATGAAGCAGAACACAAAAACATTAACAAAGTCATATAAACTTGAAAAAGGAAGGAAATGCATTTCCTGATGTAGTTTAATAAAGAATCAAGGTGAAATACAGAACAAAAAGTAAAGTTAAAAACAATATTAATATCAGTAGCTAGTGCATTAATCAAGTATTCTCTATAATACATAGCATTAGGGATTTAAGAAAGATTATTTGAATAAATTTCATTACAAATTTATGTTATAAGTAGGTTATTATTGTTATCTCCATTTTAAAGATGAGAACTTTTAAAAATTTTCATAATTATAAATCTTATAATAGAAAAAAATAGTAAAAAAGTAATAATAATAAGCAAAAATAACTAAAAATAACACCTGCCAATATAAATAAGCATGCGGAAAATTCCCTGAAAGAAAAATGAAGTCAATTCAATACAACCAGTTAGATACAATAAAGATTATGGAAATAAATCTCTTTATATGAATTTGTTAGAGATATATTGGTGTTGAAACCAAAACCTTCAGGCATAAAATTACCATCCATAAAGCCACTTAAAACACTTATGGATGGGAGAAGAGACATAAAGGTGGCAAACACATTTTTACTATGTTCTGGCCAATAAAGGAGATTTTAGGGTGAATCTAAAGGCAAGCAGACATCAAAGAGTTATACAGAGTCCCCTAAATTTTAATGTACTTCCCACTTTACCATTTTATCCACATCCACTAAAACACTAGTTACTCATTAAAACTTCCTTTTGCAACCCTAAATATAGCTAAGAATTTAGCCCTGCCAAAAGAAATTTGAACCCCACCAGTTTCCTGAGAGCTGATTTCACATCCTTGTTCCTCAGACTATAAATCAGGGGGTTCAGCATGGGAATCACTACTGTATAGAATACTGTGGCCAATTTATCAGTTTCCAGACTGTAGTCAGACCTGGGCCTACAATAAATGAAAAGGATAGTTCCATGGAAGATAACTATGGCTGTGAAATGGGAGGCACAGGTGGAAAAGGCTTTGTGCCTTCCCTCTGCAGAGTTCATCCTCAGGATGGTGATGAGAATAAACAAATAGGAGGTAAAGATGATCATGATTGTGATGATCTCATAGAAAGTGGCCACAATAAATAAAAACAGTTCATTCATAGATACATCATAGCAGGCAAGAGATAAGAGAGGGGGTAAATCACAGAAGAAGTGATTAATTACATTTGATCTATAGGATGGGATCTCAAGAGCTAAACATATGTGAATCAGAGAACTTATTGCCCCACAGAAATAGCAGACAGAAACCAGTCCCAAACAGAGCTTCCGGGACATGATAACCATGTACAGCAGTGGGTAACAGATGGCCACAAAGCGGTCATATGCCATCACGGCCAGCAAGATGACCTCAGTGACCACACATATGCAAAACAAGAATAATTGTATGGTGCATCCCAGGAAGGAAATGGCTTTGTCTTTGCTTATAATATTGGCCAGCATCTTAGGCACAATGATGGTGGAGTAGCAGAAATCCACAAGGGACAAGTGGCTAAGGAAAAAGTACATCGGGCTGTGAAGCTGAGAACTGGCCTGGATCACTGTGATCATGCCCAGGTTGCCCATCACTGTGACTCCATAGATGAGAAGGAACATGAAGAAGAGGAAGATGCTCAGCTCAGGGAGGTCTGATAATCCCAGGAGAATGAACTCTGACACAGTGCTGCAGTTTCCCTGCTCCATTTTCACTATATTGCATGTTGAAGAAACCACATAATATTTTTGTCTATCTTCTATAAACATACTAATGGAGGAAAAGTTATTTTATATTAACTTCAGAGAAATGGAGTATTGACATCAAAGCTTGTTTCTACAAAAAATACAATTTTCAATTTAAGCCAAATGTGAAATATCACATTGGAGTCCAGTGTGATCAACCCACTGATCAAAAATAATTTTGGCAAAAAGATAAGCCTTACCAGTGGCTCCACACATACTAGCACCATAGAATTGGGAAGTTCTATTAGGTTAGGTGGTTTGTTGGGCTTGAATAAATCTGATGATATGCTTAACATCCCATAAAAATTAACACACTCAATCTCAGTAAAACTTAATAAGTTCTGTCCAATTACAGCTATTATGATACTATGTACTTTACATTTTTTAGTTCATTCTATCAGTAACATAAGTTTACCCAGGTAAGCTTCTCTGCAGTCCAATTGTTGGTGTATGTGAGACCATAGATTGTAGGAGGAGGACACACATGACTTCACATGTGAGAAATGCAAATAGAGTAAATGGAGGCTAGACTAGAAATCATGCAACCTGGAATTTTTCTTCCATATCATGGACTAAGTTAAAAAAATAGGAACAAAGACTGGTCCTAAAATTAGACTTTCTCCTCTACTTACTAAAAAACATGAATTGTTTGCCTGCCCTAGAGAAAAAAAAATGAGTAATATGAACTTGAAAACTATTCTTCCAAATTTTCTAGGTCAATAGTAGAAAACCAAGTTGTAGTAAACACAATAGAAAGCTCAAAAGAATATATTTCCTTTCTTGAGCAGTGATAAGACCTGTGTCCATGACTCCCCATTATCAGCACAAGGGCACATTACTTCATCCTTCAGAATTAAGATGGCATTTAGGAAGCATCTCCATGGTCACCTTTAGTAGATTCTATGAAGGAAATTGGCATCAAAGTAGAAGGAAAGGAGAGGGAGGAAAGAGGGAAGAAAGAAGGAAAATATATACCATTTTGTTTAGTCTGTATTCCTTCTCACACTAATAGATGTCATCCAATGTTTGTTGTTCAGATAAAATTGTGTCAACTTCCCATTAATCATCTCTTAATGCCAAAAGAAGTATTCCATGCCAGAATATGAGCTCTGTTAAAAATTATCTAATTAGAAGAGTTGAATTAGATCACTTTAAAAAATACTTTTTGCTTAGAAAATATATTTATTTCCAATTTCAAGCTACTTGAGTTTAGTTCCAGCTAACATATCTGATGGACAGTCCTGTCCTTCCTAGTCCCGAAGATATCAGTTTTTGTACATAATAAAGCTAAGGCTTTATACCTTAATTATGCTCCTGGGAACTGGATATACTGAATTCTGTAAACAACTATTATTCTCCATGGAATAAAAAAAGTTAAAAATTTAAAAATAAAAATAAATCTATAAAGGGTACAAGATGCAAACAATTAATCGCTATGGCATGTCATCAGGAATTTTTTTAATCCTAAATTTGGAAACAGTTATTCAAAACTACACATATGTCCTTCCACATTTATCAGGCATCATGGAATTCTACATCTCAGTATTGTAAATGAGCTACAGTTCTGAAATTACATGACTATTTCTAATAAACATTTTCCTTCTCATAATATTGCAAAATCTCCTATCTTCCTGCAGGACATAAGGTCTAAAACCACAGCAGAATTCCTTCAAATATCAGAAATACAATTGTCCTCCTGGCAGAAATTTATTTTAACAGTTTACAAAACTGAGCACATTTTATGTGCCAAATATTCACTCATTTGATCTTCTTAAAACTCACCAACAAATCATAAATATTATATAAGATAAGGAGTTAATTATCATTATATCTGAACAAGATATTGCTCTTTGTTTACCCACCTACTGGAGATAAGTGAGACACAGGCAGATATCAAATTTAGTGATTTGTTAAATCATAAATTTAAAAGCTTGTTAAAATTCAGGCCCAGTCAAAGCCAAAGTATTATGCTGCTTTCCAGTTTTCTCACCCATATGTCTTAGAGTCAGTGCTAGGCCTGCATTTACCCTAATGAATGTCTACTTTTGCCAGTCATTAAATGAAATTACCTCAAAAATATGTTCCAGGTGTTCTCTTCATAATTTCAGTCTGGGTCACAGGGTTACAACATATATCTGCATATCCCTGGGTACACTCAAAGTCTTTTCAAGGTATACTTGAACAAAAAGTAGTTTCATGTAAAGTCATTTTCATTCTCAACACTCATACAATATGTTCCCAAAATTGAAATGCAAAGAGAATGCATCCAATATTGAGAAATTCTGGTTCTTCCAACCACATTTCTTTTCCCACCTTATGAAAAATGTAAAGGTTTCAGCCAACTTATACGTGGTGAAAATCTCCATAAATAAAAACATGTGGAAAAAAAACAAAGGGATAAATTGAAAAAAGATTGTGTGTGAGCCATTTTTTTGTTTTTATTTCTTCAATCAAAGCATCTTAAACACATGTTTAGACTTTTTGCCTCTTTTAATCTCAGCTATATTACTTTTAGGTGAAAGTATGTTACTGAACTTGGAGTTCTTATTCCAAGATACTGTCCAGTTTGCTAAAAATTTAAAATAACTAATCCAACCCAAGCTTTACTCCTTCCATTTGCCTGCTCCTCAGGGGGAATATCTCTCCAGATCCTTCTCTCTCTCTTAGAAGAGATGTTATTACTGGTTGTACAATGTTTGTGTTGGCTGGTTGCCCTGTGTCCTCAGTTATTTTGTGGGTTCCAGAAAATTCATGATTTTGCAGAATATCTAGCTGTTTGTGGTATAAGAGTGGGAGAAAATCTCTTTCTAGATTTCTGCATCTTAGTTTGAAAGCAGAAGTCAGATATTTTTTTAAAGAAGATACAATTATGTGAAATTTTAGCAAATTTCCAAATTACCATTAAATAAATTGCACCAAAGCCTTTTTATATAAATGCCTCAGAAATCAAAACAGTGAATGCCTCTAAATTACTTTAAAAACAATCCCTGTGAAGAATAGGAGGTTGCCAGATTTCCCTTCAATGGAAAAGGATAAAGGACATGATCATATTTAATTAATTAATGAAATATTTAATGATGATGAATGACTATAAACATTTTGTCATGTTATGTGAATTATATTAAAAATTTGAGTGACCGTACCATTTAAAAATGACAAGATAATTTTATTCACATCTTTGTTTCAATATGATCAACTTCTAGGATGTTGAAACCTATGTCATTATTATTATAGCAAAATTACATTTGTCCATGGATAACATCTATCTATCTATCTATCTATCTATCTATCTATCTATCTATCTATCTATCTATGTATATATTTTTTGTATGCTGTATGGTGGGATCACATTTCACTCTTTTTCCATATGAATATCCCATTATTGTAACACCATTTGTTGAATTTCTTTGTTTTTTGTTTGTTTTTGTTTTTGTTTTGTTTTTATTTGTTTTTTTTTGTTTTGCTTGTTTGTTTTGGGAGAAGTGCATGGACCAGGAATCAAACCTGGGTCTACTGCATGGAAGGAAAGAATTCTACTACTGAACTATCCTCACACCCTCCCTATCATATTTTTAAGAGATGCAGTTCCAACAATATGTTTTAATTTCTCTGAAAATTTATCCACAATTTGTAATATATTATATTTGTTTGAATAATACTATAGTAGTGGTAGTTGAACTAAAAATTCAATGTAGACAAATATCACATAGAGCTATATTAGCATAAGAAAGAAAAGGAAATTTACATATTTTTGTTTTATTGCAAAGGAATACACTAGTGTGGTTAGTTAGGGGTATAGTTCTGAGCAGTAAGTGGGATCTGAATATGCATTCAGGGACAAAAATTATTGAAGTAAAATATGATGATATATGTATTTCAAATAGATCATGATGGATATCACATGGCTGCGGTATATACTGGAGGATATGAGCTTTACTTTTTCAATTTAAACTTATGTTGAAAAATTCTGATACAAGTCATGTGATATACAGCAGTTATGGAGACTATCACAGGTAATTTGAAAGTAAAGTTAGAAAATGGAAGAATATTGAAAAAGTATTTTTGCATGTGAGGATGAAGCCCCAAATTGTTGTCTTCATTATGTCATCTACTAAATTTAAAACATTAGCCAAGGCATTTAAACCATATGGATTTCCATTTCCTCAGAATACTAATTAAAATGATTTTTTCTTCCTTCACAAAAATGTAAACATCCTTTGCCAAGTTAGAGAAGAAATAGAAATATTTCCTATCTAAAAATAAATTATTCATTATTTATTCCAATGAAGATTAATATAATTATTCTGCTGCTTTTCACATTGGCCCAAGTACATTAAATATCCTTCTTTCTTAATGACATTTCTAATTAAATCTAAAACGTATTGAAAAAATGACGTTTTTGTAAGGGTACAATTAAAAATGAGCAACAGTTTTATATTGCTTCAAAGAAATAACTTGGAAAGCTTATATGAAATGATAAACGCAATATTATAAAATACAATGCTATAAAATTAGATAACTAAGACTATGGACACCTCATAATAAATATTTACTGTATTTAGACATTAAAGTTCATTTTTAACAATGTTGCAGTCCAAAGAGGGCAATTACCTATTAATACTTATGACTTCACCATTCAGTTGTTTTATGAACACAATCTAGAGGGTCCTGAGGAAATGACTGAGCTTCTCCCCTTGTTCAAGCAGCCATTGTAGATTAATACATATTTACACTATTGTCAGGTCATGTAAAGGAAGCATAACATGGGACATGAACATATCATCTCTGTTTCTGTTCTCATTCTGAGTACTAATCTAGTATTTATAAACTTCTTGTATATCCTGGAATCCCCCAAATTGGAACTTTTTATTGAAATAATTTAGAATAGTAGTAACAACTAATTCAAATGTACCTACTTTCAAGCACCTACCAGGATACTTTGTATGCATATAGCATAAAACAGTAGCTCAAAAATATTTGTGAACCATTGTCCTAATTAAACAATGTCATTTCTTGAATAATGTTTAAGCACTTTGTCCCTTTATGAGACTTCTTTCTCATGCTCCTGCTTCTCTTAACATCTTGCCCATTTTTGAAGGCCATATCAATTATGAAGCAATTCCTCCAATGTCCACATGTGGATTTAAACTCTCTCTTTCCACCAAACCTATTATGATGTTCACTAGATTATACTTTGTAAAATAGTAACTTTTACATTTGCCACACTAATATTACTGTATTTTATTATGGGACTTGAATGTGAGAACTCTGTTAATTCTCATGTATTTTGCTATAGTTACAACAGTAATTTGGTTGTTTATTATCTCCAAGGAACTTCTAGTTGTGAGAAAAGAAAGAATGAGAGAACTAACATTTAGTGAGTACATACAATATAGTATACAGTGTCTGCATTTTCTTTTGTGCAACAGCCACCTTATACAGCAAGCCCAATCTAAGTGTCATATATAACAACTGAGGTCAAGATCAAATGACTTTGCCTGACTTGTACAAACAGAGGCAAGTATAATCCTGTTGACCTAAAACTTAGATTCTTTGCAATGTAAAATCTTTTCTCTTTTTTAATATCTAAGTTGTATTTAAGAATGAATTTGTGATACAGAGTTCATTAAGAAATCAGAAATGAAGGAATGCAAGAAATGAAGAAGAAAAAATTTGCCTATATATACATTTAATATGAAAAACAGTTTCTGTGCCCTATTCTACAGACTGCATCATGGACATCCCTATTTCTCAGACTGTAGATAAGAGGTCTGAATATGAGTGTAACCAATGTGTAAACCATAGAGGTCATTTGAGTTGCTGATTTTGGAACAGAGTACAGAGAAGAGGAAGAGGACTGTGCTGTGGAAGGTGGAAATGAGAGTCAGGAGTGAAGTATGGGTGGAAAAGGCTCGGTGGTGTCCACTGGCAGAATGATCTTCAGGATTGTGACAGTGATGAAAATTTAAGAGGTGAGATAGACGAGTAGTGTGCTCATGTCATTGAAGATGACAAAGATAAAAAGCATCAACTGGTTGAGATAAGTATCAGAACAGAAGGGAGAGAGAACAGTGAGCAGAAAACATGGAAAAATGATTGTGTTGATACTGCTAAAACACAATTTAAAAGCAGAATATGTGAGTATCAAGAATCATGCTACTCCCCATGTATATGCTTTGTCTAGTGCATTGCACAGAGTTTCAGGGACATGTCAACTGCATAGAGCACAGAGTTTCAAATAGTCACATGGGTGGTCATAGGAAATCACAGCTAATAAAAAAGATTCATTCACCATAAATGCACAAAAGAATGAGAAATGTAAAACTCTTCTTAAAAAGGACATGGATCTTTCTTATACAAATGGTTTCATGAGCAGTTTTCTACATCAGGGTCT
>PVIY010052397.1:0-15164 GCA_004026745.1 Myrmecophaga tridactyla
AATGAAAAACAATAAAACTCACATTTTTTCTTTCACCTAACAATACTCAACTGTCCTGCATATAATGGGAGACTCTCCAGAATAGGGTGCAAATCCTTGGGGAATATTCATTCTTAAACTTGATATCTTACAACTTAAATAGTATACCATGAACAAAATAGTATTACACTCCTTGTTTCTGTAACTGATCACATAGTAGTAGTTCATATTTATCACTACCTTCTTCCACTACCCATTCTATGTTCCCTTTACCCTCAGCAAGCACTTCAGCTGGTCATGGTTCTTTGCCTGGTGGGGTGACCCAAACGTTCATTCCTGAAGTTGCAGAGCCAATGGTAGTCCTGCCTGGACTGAACTGTCGCAGTTTTCCATTGATTTTAATCACAGGGCATGGTAGTACTAAAAGATGCCCTAGGGGATCTCCTATATTCCAAGAAAACTCTTCTTTACCTCCACTGTGTAGTTGGAGTCCTATTTCTCCCTGATAGTCAGGGTCAATCACCCCAGCCAATAATGTAATCCCATTCTTGGCTTGTTGATCCAGGAACATGAGTAGCCCAAAGTGACCAGGTGGCAGTCTTAGATTCCAGGTCAATGGAATCATTGTTCTTTCTCCTGGTGGAAGCACTCCCCCTTTTGGAACTAAAACCTCTAGACCAGCAGCGCTCAGGATCACAGGGACAATAAGCAAAAATTTTCCTACTGGACCACTAGGGGTAATAGTGAGTGGTACTCACTATGGGAGAAACAGCACCATACATCAGACACTGATTCAGAGCATATACAGCTTCCTGGAGAACATTACCCCAACTCTTCAAGGTATTGCCACCTAGTTGGCACTGTAACTGAGTTTTCAAAAGACCATTCCACTGTTCTATCAATCCAGCTGCTTCTGGATGATGGAGAACATGGTAAGACCGGAGAATTCCATGAGCATGTGCCCATTCCCACACTTCATTTTCTGTGAAGTTCCTTGATCAGAAGCAATGCAGTGTGGAATACCATGACAATGGATAAGGCATTCTGTAAGCCCATACTAGTTTTGGCAAAGGCATTGCCTGCAGGGAAAACAAACCCATATCCAGAGTATGTGTCTATTCCAGTTAGAACAAATCACTGCCCTTTCCATGAAAGGAGTGATCCAATGTAATCAACCTGCCACCATGTAGCTGGCTGGTCACCTCGGGGAATGGTACCATATCAGGGGCTGAGTGTGGGTCTCTGCTGCTGGCAGATTGGGAACTCAGCAGTGGCTGTAGCCAATTCAGCCTTGGTGAGAGGAAGTCCATGCTGCTGAGCCCATGCATAACCTCCATCCCTACACCATGACCACTTTGTTTATAAGCCCATTGGGCAATGACAGGAGTTGCTGGGGAAGGAGGCTGACTGGTATCCACAGAACGGTTAATCTTATCCACTTGATTATTAAAACCGTCCTCTGCTGAAGTCACCCTCTGGTGTGTATTCAAATTGGACAGAAATATGTTCATGTTTTTAGCTCACTCAGAAAGGTCTATCCATATATACTTCTTCCCCAGACCTCTTTGTCACCAATTTTCCAATTATGGTCTTTCCAAGTCCCTGACCATTCAGCCAAACCATTAGCAACAGACCATGAGTCAGTAAATAAATGCACCTGTGGCCAGTTTTCCTTCCAAGTAAAATGAACAACCAGGTGCACTGCTTGAAGTTCTGCCCACTGGGAGGATTTCCCCTCACCACTATCCTTCAAGGACACCCCAGGAAGGGGTTGGAGAGCTGCAGCTGTCCGCTTTCAGGTGGTACCTGCATATCATGCTGAACCATATGTAAACCAGGCCTGAGTTTTCTCTTCCTCAGTGAATTCACTGTAACGTACTCCCCAAGAGGCCATAGCTCTGGTCTGGGAAAGAGAAGGTAATGTAGCAGGAGTGGAAACCATGGGCATTTGTGCCATTTCCTCATGTAACTTACTTGTGCCTTCAGGACCTGCTCTGGCCCTATCTCGTATATACCATTTCCATTTTATAGTAGAGTGCTGCTGCGGATGCCCAACTTCATGGCTTGGTGGGTCAGACAACACCCAGCTCATGATAGGCAATTCAGGTCTCATGGTAACTTGGTGGCCCATGGTTAAGCATTCAGTCTCTACTAAGGCCCAGTAGCAGGCCAAAAGCTGTTTCTCAAAAGGGGACTAGTTATCTACAGCAGATGTGTAAGGCTTTGCTCCAAAATCCTAAGGGTCTTCATGATTCTCCTATAGGGGCCTGCCAAAGGCTCTAAACAGCATCTCTATTTGCCATTGACACTTCCAGCACCATTGGATCTACTAGATCTTATGGCCCAAGAGACAGAACAGCTTGTACAGCAGCCTTGACCTGTCACAGAGCCTCTTCTTGTTCAGGTCCGCACTCAAAATTAGCAGCTTTTCTGATCACTCGATAAATGGGCCAGAGTAGCACACCCAAATGAGGAATATGTTATTGCCAAAATCCAAAGAGACCAACTAGGCATTGTGCCTATTTTTCGGTTATAAGAGAGGCCAGATGCAGCAACTTATCCTTCACCTTAGAAGGGATATCTCGACATGCCCCACATCACTGGACACCCAGAACTTTCACTGAGGTGGAAGGCTGCTGTATTTTTGTTGGATTTATCTCCCAGCCTCTGACAAGCAAATGCCTTACCAGTAAGTTTAGAGTAGTTGCTACTTGTTGTTCACTAGGTCCAATCAACATGATATCATCAATATAATGGACCAGTGTGATGTCCTGTGGGAGAGAGAAATGGTCAAGATCCCTGCAGACAAGATTATGACATAGGGCTGGAGAGTTGATATACCCCTGAGGTAGGACAGTGAATGTATATTGCTGAACTTCCCAGTTGAAAGTAAACTGTTTCTTGGGTGGGCCACGGTGGCTCAGCAGGCAAGAATGCTTGCCTGCCATGTCAGAGGACCCGAGTTCGATTCCCGGTGCCTGCCCATTTAAAAAATTAAAAATTAAAAAAAAAAAAGAAAGTGAACTGTTTCTGGTGGTCTTTACTAATAGCTATTGAGAAAAAAGCATTTGCCAGATCAATAGCTGTATACCAGGTACCAGGGGATGTGTTGATTTGCTCAAGCAATGATACCACATCTGGAACAGCAGCTGCAATTGGAGTTATCACCTGGTTGAACTTATGATAATCCACTGTCATCCTCTAAGACCCAACTGTTTTTCTGCACAAGACAAATAGGAGAGTTGAATAGGGATGTGGTGGGAATCACCACCCCTGCATCTTTCAAGTCCTTAAGAGTGGCAGTAATCTCTGCAATCCCTCCAGGAATCTGGTATTGCTTCTGATTTACTGTTTTACTAGGTAGAGGCAGTTCTAGTGGCTTCCACTTGGCCTTTCTCACCATAATAGCCCTCATTGCATGAATTAGAGAGCCAATGTGGGGATTCTGCCAGTTGCTTAGGATGTCTATTCCAATTATACATTCTGGAACTGGGGAAATAACTACAGAATGGGTCCGGGGGCCCACTGGATCCACTATGAGATGGGCCTGAGCTAAAACTCCATTGATCACCTGGCTTCCATAAGCTGCCACTCTGACTGGTGGAGGAGAGTGATGTTTTGGGTCCCCTGGAATTAATGTCACTTCTGAACCAGTGTCTAATAGTCCCTGAAATATCTGATCATTTCCTTTTCCCCAGTGGACAGTTACCCTGGTAAAAGGCCGTCAGTCTCCTTGGGGAAGACTTGGAGGAAGATTAACAGTATAAATTTGTGGCAGTGTAACAGGATTCTCCCCCAAAGGGACCTGTCCTCCCCTTCATTCAAGGGACTCTGGGTGTGTAAACTGTCTCAAGTCTGGAAATTGATTAAGGGGCTATGACTCTGTGTTTTTTGTAATTCAGGTTAGACTTCTGTTCACTTGACCTAGAACACTTTTGTTTATACAGCTTGAGCAAGAATTAAGTAGACTGCCCATCTATTGCATTTCTAGGTACCCCATGTTTTACTAGCCAATGCCACAAATCTCTGTGAATCACATAATTTTGACTTCTGCATTGAGTTTGCTGTCTATCATAATAGCCACATCTACCCTGTTATTGGTGTATAAGTGCTGCCACCTGGCTTCTGCCAACTCGGGATCTTGTCATCCCCATTGTGTTTAAGAATTCTAGCTCAGTGACAGCAGTTCCCACAGTAATATCTGACCTACAGAGAAGTGCAACTACAGAGATCCTCAGGGATGATGGCACTAGTCTCACAAATTTATTTCTCACTATTCTGATAAAATGTGCATCCTCCAGACATTTTTGGGGTGTAAGAGCAGGTTTTGTATGATAAATCCACTCTAACATTCCAATGTCTCTAAGTCTCTGGATCCCCTCATATGCATTATACCAGGGAAGTTCTGGCATTTCAGCCTCAGGTATTGTTGGCCACCTTTTAATCCATGTTTCATCCAACCATCCAAACAAACTGTTAATACCTTTTCTAACCCCTCGAGCTACAACACTGAATGCAGAATCTCTGTTTATTGGGCCCATATCTATAAATTCAGCCTGACCTAGCCTTATATTCCTCCCACCATTATCCCACACCCTTAAAATCCATTGCCACACATATTCCCCTGATTTCTTTCTATATAAATTGGAAAGCTCACACAGTTCTTTTGGAGTATAATGTATCTCCTCATGTGTAATACTTTGTACCTCACCTTTAGGAGCCTATTGGGACTTTAGTCTAGTTATAGGTCTGGAAGAAATGAGAGGTGGTGGGGGTAGGTCATGAAAAGAAGTAGAAATATCTTCCAAGCCATTTTGCTTCAGGGCATTCATTTGCAGTTTCATCTGGTGAAACAGGATTAATCACTCTAGGGCTAATCCTTTCAGGAGGAGGTTGGGAGGCCAGCTCCTCAAGGCAGGCTGGAGGTGGGGCAGCTATGTCCTCAGGGCAGACTAGTACAGAGTTGTCTAGAGAAGATTCAGCATGACCTAGGTTTTCAACCTCACCCCCAACATTATTATCAATCCATATGTCACCAACCCATTTTTCAGGGTCCCACTCCTTTCCAATCAATGCCCTCACTTTAATGGCAGACACTATGCAACATTGAGATTTCAGTTTATGTTGTAAAGTTGCTTCTCTAACAATAAGATTCTAAGTCTGATTTTCAGAGATCTCACACCTACAGCTACAGGAAATAAGATTTGCCTTCAGGATACTCATAGAAACTCCTACATCTCTCAGACGGCATTTAAACTTCTCGTTTGAAGCCTTAAACCCATCCCTTTCACTTCTTAATGTATCCAGTGTATCTAACAACAATCAGCCAACATCTCTATACCTCTTATTTCCACAAAACTCCTCTGTAAAGGTGTAAAATACATCCCCCTGAGCCTGGCTTTGTACAAGCGATGCATTAGGAGAATTGAATTGTGATATTTTGACGATCTTTTTTGCCAACTCACTCCATTGATTGGGTGTGCCATTCTGATTATGGGAATCAGAGTCCTTAGTGCCTTTAAGTCCAGTCAGAGTAGAAAACCATTCATAAAAACCCATTTTTAAGATTTTGTTTCTTAAGAATGATTCCTGGTACTATGTTGTATTTGTTAGGGTTCTCTAGAGAAACAGAATCAACAGAAAACCCTCACAAATACAAAATTTATAAAAGTGTCTCAAATATCTGTGGAAATGCAGAGTCCAAAATCTGCAGGGCAGGCTGTGAAGCCTAGTATTCCTATGGAAGGTCTGGACAAACTCCACAGGAGAGGCTCACCAGCTGAAGCAGGAAGAGAGCCTGTCTCTTCTGAATCCTCCTTAAAAGGCTTCCAGTGATTAGATTAAGCATCACTCATTGCAGAAGACACTCCCCTTGGCTGATTACAAATGGTATCAGCTGCGGATGTAGCTGACGTGATCGTGATTTAATTGTATGAAATGTCCTCATCGCAACAGACAGGCCAGCACTTGCCCAACCAGACAAACAGGCACCACCACTTGGCCAAGTTGACAATTGGACCTGACCATGACACCATGCTATAGTCTTTGGTGTCAAAGAGTATGTGACAGAGCTACACAAGCACTGATGGTTGTCTCTTTCTGAAACAAAGACAGAAAGTTCTGCTGACACCAGAGCTGAGTCCTGCTCCAAGCTCAGATTCTCACTGCAAGAAAGGATTCAGTTAGAGAAAGTAGGTAGCAGTAACCAGTAAAGTTTATTGGAAGGTTAGTACATACTAGAGAAATTAGCATGGACATGCCCAAGAGAGAGACATGCCCCAAGTGGCATGGATTTAGCTTGTATTATAAGGTGATTTTGTCAGCAGTGATTTTCCATTTCGACCTTTGAATGCCAGGTGTCTTTGTTTCAGAAAGAGACAACCATCAGTGCTTGTGTAGCTCTGTCACATACTCTTTGACACCAAAGACTATGTGTCAAAGTCTTTGACACCAAAGGCTTTCTATAGTTAACTACAAGTGTGTTTGGAGCCCATGATTTTATAAGCTTTATGGTTTGGGTGGCTTGGGCGGCTTCAGGGAAAATACTTGTTCTAGGGAGTCTGCAATTGTGCATTACCTCTTTTGGAGGTGTCTAGGAAGCCTGGGACCATAATCTCAATGCCCTATTGTATCCTACCTCAGTTCTGCAATTCATTCAACAACTATTTCTTGTGTGCTGACTACATCTCTGACAAAATTTGGGACTATGAGAAATACAATATTGAAAAAAGAGAAAACAAAATCCCTGCCTTCATAGAACTCAATGTTTTTCTATATCAACACATCCTAGTGGTATAAGGTAACTTTCTATTGTTCTCTAGATTTTTGACCATGTCAATCCATTTGACAATAGCAGAATCATGCATGACCAAGAATAACTTAAATTCTGGCTCCTCACCCCAAGAATGTATTAGTTCACCTTGATTTTATATGTGTGTAATGAAAATCATTTGCCTATGTAAAGACAATGAAGGATTCAAATTCTCCTACCACTTTGTTTTAGTTTGCTAAATGCTGCTGGAATGCAATATACCAGAAATGGAATGGATTTTAAAAGGGAATTTATTAACTTACAAGTTTATAGTTCTAAGGCCATAAAAATGTCCAAACTAAGGTATGTCAAGAAAGATATCTTGACTCAAGAAAGGCCTATATCTGTCACATGGGAAAGCACATGACTCATGTCTGCTGGTCCTTGTTGCCAGTTCCATTACTTCCAGCTTCTGATGCCAGTGCTTTCCTGTCTAAGCATCTGTGAGCCTTCACTTGGCCCCTGTGGGACACTATTCTGGGTTCTAGCTTGCATAGCATCTCATAGAAAGGCAGATGGTGACATCTTCTAGGCTCTGCATCTCCAGACCTTCATGTCTAGGCATCTGCTCTCTCTGTAGGCACTCCAAGCATCCCTAAATGGCTGGGTTTCTGACAACTGTGAAGCAACTGTGTTTTCCTCAAAATGTCTCCCCTTTTAAAGGACTCCAGTAAACTAATCAAGACCCAACTTAAATGGGCAAAGTCCATCTCCATCTAATCAAAGGGCCACACCCACAATTGGGCATGAAAATTATCTAATCAAAACATTGAACCCACTGTTAATTAGGTCAATCTCCACGGAAGCAATCTAATCAAAGATTTCCCTACAATATTGTACCACAGTTGAAGGACATGGCTTTTCTGGGGTACCCAACACTTTCAAACCAACACATTCCACATTCTGAACTCTAAAAAAGATATGTTTTGTCCATATACAAAATATATTCATGCCATTAAAATATCACAAAGCTTTAAATCATTCCAGTAACAATATTTTGTAGATCATATGTCAGATGATTAATACACATTATCTCATAATAACTTGTAACTTCCTAGAGAAAATCCCCTAAATCAGGTATTATCATCTCCATTTTACACTTAGAAACTGTAGCTTCGTGAAGTTTTGCATCTAGTCTTTTATTGCACAGCTAGTGAGTTATAGACCCAAAATGTGAATCTCGTTATACCTCACTGTAAAGTATATTTTGCTCACACTACTTCATGGAATCTTGAAGACAATAGTGTCTTCTTTTTAAACATGAAATTATTATTTCAAATTATATGATTCAGAATTTGAACAATTCATATCACTCCAAAAATAATATTTGAGTGTGTGTTTCCATCTCTAAAAACTGTTGTCAACCCTAAAGCTCAGCAATGAGGATATGATACATACACAGCAGTACAATTTGGTCAATGCCATAAAGTATTAAAATAACTTAAAAGAGGAAAGTTTATATTGAATTATAGTAACACAAGCACCCTGGAACAGAAAGAATTTGAGATGTTCTTGAAACATGGATAGAACACAGCCAGAGAAGAACGATAGGAATGACAAGTCACATCAAAAAGCCAACATTTTCCTTTGAATATATATTTAAACACTAACCCCAGGGATCTATGTGAATTTGTGCTAAGCTCTTCTAATATTCTTCCATTTGTAGGATAAAATAGGAGAACAAATGTAAAAATAACTTCTTCATTACAATTTGGGACTTACTTGATGTAGGAAACAGAGACAATGAACATGAATTTTATGAGTATCTATTGTTCCTAAAACCAGACTTCTTTTAGTAAAGAGATATAGGAGACTCAGTCAACTATTTAGGTTCAAAGATTTTTACAATTTCCTCTCTGTTAATTTCCTGTGGGGATGGCTATGCTAGTATTACAATAAAGGCAGCTTTGGAATTAGTAGAAGTTTCAAAGTCATCTAATTTGTGTATTTTGAAAGCTACTGGCACCCCTACAATGCTTGATATGTCCACTGACTATAACTACAGCTGTAGCTGACAGCAGGGCTTCCAGGCAATGGTGATAGCTTCTAATATATTGATCAGGTAAATAGCAATTGGGGGCCTCTCATGAGTTCCAAAATTATCTGTTACCTATAGGCAAGTATTTAAGATAATAATATTATGCCTTTAAAAGTCTTCTCAGCCTTAATCTAAGAGTGAGGCCATTAGCTCAGTAGAGTTTCATGAATAAAGACTTCAGTTCAGAACAGTATTTATGGGTTTTACTTTAGGGCCAGGTTAAGAAATAGGTGAAGGGAACATTTTTTTGTTTTAAATTTTAGAGGATGGTAATCTATCAGTGCTTTCCCAGAGGGTCAAAAGGCTAACCACCAGCTAGAGGAAGAGGTGAAAAAAAAAATGACACCTGAGAAAAGGGGTCAGGATTCAAAAACTTGTGAAAACACATAAAAGATATTAGAAAATGTAGGATCTGAAGACAAAACAGAACTGTTTTATGCAAGTTTCTCATGAATAGCAGACGTCTTGGCTTACGTTAACTCATCAAGTAGTGAGCACACAACAGAATGAGGGAATTGTGCATTGTTGGCAGCTATGAGAAAGGCCTGTCCTTTGCATCAGGAGTGACAAAAAACTAAAAAGACAATTGTTTCCATTTCCTTAGCTGCTTAAGCAAATACCATGCAATGGGTTGGCTTAAAGAATGATAATGTTTGGCTTATGGTTTTGAGGTGAGGGGAGTCCACATTAAGGCATCACCAAGGCAATGCTTTACTCCTGAAGACTGGTGCTCTGGGCTGGCTGCTGGAGATCTCTGGTAAGACAACAATGCACACGGTGGCCTCTCCTGGCGTCTGTCCTCTTCTCTTGGTGTTCAGCTCCTACTGCTCACCCTGGCTTTCTCTTTCTGTCTGGATTTCTTTCTGGTTAGAAAGGACTCCAGTAATAGGATTAAAACCCAGCCTTAGTTGAAGTAATCTATCTGAGATGATGGAAAAATGTTGGTAACAGATGATGGTAGTGATGGTAGTATATCATTGTAAGCATAATTAACAGCATATATATATATGCTATATATATATATAATATATATAATATGTATATATGGTTAAAAGGATGAATTTTGGGTTATATATATGTGGCTAGAACAAAAATTAGAATAAAAATCCCTAGGAATATACTACACAAACAATGAACCTTAAGTTAAAGCGTGGATTATAGATAATAGCACAATTATAAAAACTTTCTTCATCAAATACAATAAATTTACCACACTCATGCAAGATGTTAATAATAGTGTGTTATATGTGAACTCTGCATTGTATTAATGATTTTTTCTATAAACTTACAACTTTTGTAATAAAAATATATCTTGGGTCTATTTTACAATTATAATTTCCTACATTTCAAAATATAAAGTAGCGGGATAATTGGAAATTCAGGTGATAATTTGAACCATCAAGGAAGTTGAAAATACAAGTCTAGTGTTAAGTAGATGGTTTAGGGCTAGAAAACATAGAGGTCTCCTACATGAACTTATAAATATCAGGCTTTTTTTTTTACCCCTTGACACATAACGTGAAGCAGATGCAAATAAACACATCTAAATTCTTATTTTCTTTCAGTTGTTATGCTTCTTTCCATTCATTAGTACATTATTTTACCATGAATATTGAATTTACCTAGTATAAATAATCCTAATTTCAAGGTGCTTTCAAATCAGCCATTATTATGGATCTCGGTACATGTTCTTTTTTTTTAATCAGCTCAAAACCTTAATGCATAGGAAAGTACACACTCAAAGGAAGATGAGCATGGGCATTCTCCAAAGGAGGAGAAGCCCTCTAAGTTCTGAGGTCGGGATCCTGCATGATAAGGACGTGGAGGGGTCCTTCCCCCTCTGACCACACTAATAAGGGACTGATGAGCTGCGCTTTTCATCGGTTCTTTACAGTTGCTGACCTGGGTGACGGCCAGATGTGCAGGTATATGCAGCCAGAAGGAAATTTTTCGCATGGATTTCAGGGTCACTTCCACCTCCCTCCTTCCCTATCTAAACTGCCTAATTCCCCTCTCAGAGAATTTCATCCCTTAGTTTTAAGGCATGCTGAACAGGGGAGGTCAGTTTTCTGTAACTGCTTCCTTCCTCTTATGGTGGGAGTGGAATCTTCTGTCATACCTAATGATTCTTCTGGGAGGGAATGAGGGGATTTGCATATTTCTTGTTGTGGTGTGGCCCATTGGCTGTCTGTAGACATCTTACAAGAGTGTTCATTCTGGATCATGACTTACTGTGGAGTTGCAGCGTTCTAAGAGAGAGAGAGACACAAAGCCGAGGAGAACGAGGGTGGCAGGCCCCATTAAACAAAAAGGATGGCATGAAGGATGGCACCTCCCCAAGTGGCAGAAACTCAAATAAATCAAATGGGAGATCATGGGACTCAGTGGACGATAGAGTGGCCTGGTCTCTAAGGGAGTTAATAGCCTGTATTATATCTGAGCTCTGATTAATATAAAAACAGTCCTTTCCAAGGAACACAGATGTTCCCCCATGGGCTTCTGTAAGGGCATCTAAGGCTAGTTGGTTTTGGAGGATGATGCCCTCTAATGAATTTACCCAGGATTGGAGAAGGGTTAAGGTGGAGGCTGTTCATTCAATGCCAGTGGTCAGTTCGAAGGCGAGGTCATGGTGGGCCCTCTCTGCATGGCTGTTCCTGCAGCTCCAGGAGCTATGGCTCCTGCAACCCTGATGTGGCTGGGGAGTAGGATCAGGCACTGGATGCTCCTCTATTTTGGTTCGGGATGAGAGGTTGGGAAGCCGGGAGTGGAAAAGGCTCATTTCCACTCTTTAGCCTCAGTCCCGGGGCCACATCTACTAAAGTGCATGTCCCTGACCTGCATGGGGGTGGGCTGAGGCTCACTTCCACCCAGGAGGAGCATCCTGACTGGGGTCTAGAGAGACTGCGAACGTTAGGTTGCCTGCTGGTCTGGATGATGCCCTGCTGGTGTGATGTGGCCACTGGGAGTTCGATCTGCTCGTGAGTGATCCACACTCCACTGCATGCTGAAGGCAGGGCCCTAGGGAGATGTCATCAGAAGTGAACATGAGGCCTTGGTTTTTATTCCACAGCAGTCCTACTGTTCCTGTCAGGTGGTCATGGGATTTGACATGAACATTGGACACAAAGTTTCAAGGTAACACAGGATTGGCATTTGTCCCCTGGCTGACCCTAGCAGACCTGGGTAGTTCTCTTGGAGAGAGTGAAATTTTCCCTAGGAGTTTAATTTTCCTGGAGAACTTAGAGACAGTGAGCATGTGCTCCTGTCATATATGACAATGCATTCTTTCTGGTGAATGATACTGTGGCCAGGGCTGACAGTGACAGGGATGGGGTCCTTAGTGATTTAACAGGTCTTGTGGCAGTTTAAATAGGTGGGAAGAGGCCCACAGTTTCACATTAATGGCCAACCCTCAGACTGCCCGCAATGAGGGGCACACATCCAGCAGGAGGAGAGATTAAGGAGATCAGTTGCACACTGGACCACGCTGAGGTAAGGACGAGTCTGCATGTGAGTGAAGGGAAGGTAGAAGAGGTACATAAAGCTCAAGGCTTGTAAGAGATCCTTGCCTAGGAGAGGGGTTGGGCACCCAAGGACCACTAGAACTCATGACTTATGAGACTGTTTTGTAGTTTACAACTTAAAGATGGTGTCATGTCCCCCAGTTAGGTTAAAAGAGAAGAAAGGGGCTGAAATATTTTGGCAAACGTGCACAGGTCTTCTGAAAAATGCCTTAACTTCTGTTAACATTGGGCTAAATCAGTCATAGAGACGAGTTTATATTGGGGGCAGGTTGTATTGCAGAAAACCAATTTTATTTTTTTGTCTAGGTCACTTGGATGGAAAGTGTCCCATGACATCAGGACGCCTCTAAGGGGAGAGTCGGTAGAAATAGAAGGAGAGTTACCCATGTTTTGCTGTACAATCGGTTGTGTCTCTGCCTGTGAGAGGAAGATGAAGGACAGAAGGACAGAAAAGCCAGGGGTATTGAGGAGAAGTGGGAGTCTTCAGGGAAGACTCAAGTATCTCTGCAAGTCTCTCTATAAGAGGCTCAAGCCTTGGACCCTGTCCTAGACCCACTGTCCCGAGTTGGTCTGACCGGCCAGGTGATGTGAACTCTGGGGGTCCCGAGTGGATCTTGGCATAAATCATTCTTAATGATGATGATAATTTCATCTAGAAACCATGGTTTTTAATAAATATCTGTCCTGCTTTACTCCTAACATCAAACTAATATAATTTTCAACATTATACATTTATATAGATTATGCATAAAGAAAACATCAAGTCTGTAGCAAAAGATTTCCTTTAAACGTGTTTCTACCTGTTCTATTTAAATTGTTCTCTGTCTTAGGAACAAGTGATTTCTAATTTAAACATAAGTCCAAAGCATTCAAGTAGAAATTCAAATTGAAAATATCTTATTAATCCTTAACTTACATTATTCAAATGTTAAATATGCAACATTGAAAATTTAAAGTGTTTTAACTTGACAGTCATATAATTATAACTTTTTAAAAGCAAATATTAAGTATAAAGTTCTGGGATCAGTTCATTTTAAAAAGTCCATGTCATCAGTGGGTTATGTAATTGTCAAAGCCTCCAGAAATAAATGAGATTGATTACAAAAGCCAAATATTTGTGTAAATAGATGGAAACATGGGGATTTCTGGTATGCATATAAATCGAATTACAAAACACACAGAGAAGTGGCAAAGAAGATAGTAAAGAATGCTTTAATTGTGCTGTGTTATCAGCAAAATAAACACATATCTGATTATTTCAGAACTAAGTATGAGAGTAAACCCACCCAGTTCAGCGAGAGGAGAGAAAACCAAGCTGTCAACAAATTGAAATATAAGTGGGGTTGAGGAACAGAGCTGTTCATAGCAAGAATGTTGAATGAATGAAGAGGAGTGAGAGAAGTAAATTAACGTATCAGTCCTCACATTGTATTCTAACATTGGAAACTTATCCTTTCCAACCAGTTCAAAATATTATTTTGATGTTCAGGAAGTGTGAGGTAGAGAAATATAATGAGTGTAGTACAGTAGATAAGACTGTGGGCTTAAGACTTAGAATTTCTGAAATTGAATTATCTGGGTACTCTATGGCAAAGATACTTAAACCACTTATGACTCAATTTGCTCATCTGTAAAATGGGGATAAAAATAACAGTTACCTCATAGGATTATTGTGCATTCAGTTAAAATATTAACACGCTCAGTATACCTGGCATACCATACATACTTGATAAATGTTAGTCTTATTATAGATAGATTGTTTCCAAACAACACAGAGACAAAAATTTTAGAGGATATATGCAATGGTAGTTCTCAATTCTATATCTTTCCTTATGCTTCCTTAAGACAATTTGTCATCTCTGAACTATTACCATTTTTATTTCCAAAATATTTCCCAAGTCAGAGCTTTAGATATCCATGGACTCTTCCTTGGCCCTTGTGGTAGTTAGGTTCAGGTGTCAACTTAGCCAGGTGAAGGTGCCTAGTTCTGCGGCTGTGGACTTGAACCATCAGCATGCTCAACTCACCTCTGGCTGATTACATCTGCAGTCTGCTCAGGGGAGTGCCTTCCGCAATGAGAGATGTTTATTAATTAGAGGCTTAAAAGAGGTCAGAAGAGAGCTCAATGTAGCACAGCCCAAGTGGCTCAGCACACCTCATCTCAGCACGTGCACCTCAGCCCAGGCCTTTGGAGATGCTGAAAGGAATCACCCTGGGGAAACATGTTGGAACCCAGAAGCCAGAGGCGGCCAGCAGACATCACCCTGTGCCTTCCCATGTTACAGAGAACCTTAGATGAAAGTTAAGCTGCTTTTCCTCTGAAGAAGTATACGTTTTTTAACTAAATAAATCCCCTTATACTAAAACCCAATCCATCTCTGTTGTGTTGCATTCTGGCAGCTTTGGCAGACTAAAACAACACTAGTACATGATAATCTTAGAGAACTTTTTATCTTGTACTTTATATATTCTCTTAAATTGTAAATGATTATATTACTTGCTTAGCTGCTAAAACCAATGGGTTGGTTTTGCAATAGGAATTTATTGGCTCACCAGAGGCTAGAAGCCTTGCTTACTGTCCAGGTCAGTGTCTTCTGACCAGCTGCAATTCTGGGGGTTCCTTAGCTTTTACATCACAGCAAAGCATCCTCTCTCCTTTCTCTTCCAGATTCCATTGACTTCTGGCTTCTTGCTTCCCCCAGGGCTTCATTCCTTTCTATCTAATTTCCTTTGCTTAAAAGGACTTCAGACCTTTCGGATTAAGGTTCACTCTCTTTTAATCTGGGCGCAACTTAACTTAATAACATCTTCA
>PVIY010052398.1:0-15199 GCA_004026745.1 Myrmecophaga tridactyla
CCATTCTAACTTTTTTATATTGGAAGGGTCTATCACTAACATGGGGTAGATGGAACTCTCTGATGTTCTGGAGAGGCTGGGCTAGGTGTCAAGACTTATCTGGTCCAGGGACCCATCTGGAAGTTGTAGGTTTCTGGAAAGTTACTCTAGTACATGGAACCCTTGTGGAATCTTATATATTGCCCTAGGAGTTCTTTAAGATTGGTTGGAATGGTCCTGGTTGGAGGTTGGCAGGTTATGATAGGTAGCAAGACCTAACTGAAACTTGCGTTTAAGAGTTACCTCCAGAGTATTCTCTCGCCTCTATTTACACTCGCTCTGCCACTGATACTTTATTAGTTACACTTCTTTTCCCCCTTTTGGCCATTTTCTTATCTTTTAATACAGATTTGCATTTAAATTAAATTTTGTCTCATATTAGAATAGCTACCCCAGCTCTTTTAAGTTACTGTTTGCAGGGAATATCTTTTCCTAACTTTGTACTTCCAAGTTATTTGTGTCTTTGGTTGTAAGTTGAGTCTCTGGTAGACTACATATATAATTAACTCATGCTTTTTTATCCAACCTGCTAATCTGTGTCTTTTGATTAAGAAGTTAACCCATTAACATTCAATACAATTACTATAAAGGCAGTACTTCTTTCAACCATTCTATGCATTGTTTTTTATGTGGTATTTTATTTTTGTCCTCTTTTTACCCTCTTAGTTACCGTTACTGATAATCTTCATTTCTACACTTACTCCAAGCCTCTCTCTCCTGTCTTTTCCTTTCAGCCTACAGGACTCTCTTTATACTCACAAAGTATCTTCTTAATATCCTTCATCTCTTTAGCATATTTTCCTTTATCTCCTTGAATTGATTTAGGAGATTTGTTTGAACATCGTTGATAAGTTGTTTCAAATTCTTCTCTGAAGTTTTGTTTCTTTAACTGGGTCATATCTTCCTGTTTTTGAATATGACTTGTATTTATGTGTGTGTGTGTGTGTGTGTGTGTGTTTTGCTGATGCCTAGGCATCTGATTATCTTGATGACTTTATTCTGAAGATCAGTTTCTCTCCCAGCTAGGGTTTAGTTGATTGGTTTAGTCTTATGTCTCTTCTTTGCACTCAGCTCCACCTATTCTTGGCCTTAGAATTGTCCCTGTTTGATCAGATTTTTTCAGCTCTTCTTTATGTGATTCTTACTCTGGATATGCAGCACAATTTTTAAGATTTTACTATTTGTTCCTCCTCCAGGAATCTTGATCTGTTTTGCTTGTTTTTGGTTTGCCTCTATATTGTTTTTTACACTCCTTTTATTGCTTTAGTGCTTTTGCCTAAAGGGCAAATTCAGGGAGGAGGGTCACCCCAGGGAGAATTTTCCAAAGTCAGTATTTCCCAACCAAAACAGGGCGAGAGACCCACAAAGGGGGTGCAGACCAGCTCCAAAGATCCTTGGGAAGAAGGTCAGGAAAGATGCCAAAAGCCTTTCTGATAACTCTTCAAAACTGTGCTTTCCTGGTCTTCCCAGCAGATGGCGTGCTTCAGCAAATTGTTCCCTGTATCCCTAAGGAAGCACAGTGTCTTTAAAACTCCACCGTCTCTGCCCCTGTCAGAGGAAGAGTTGAAACAATGGCTTTGGCTGTCTCTGTCCAGGCTTGCATGAAACAGCAACTAAGAGCCAGGCATCAGCAATCCAAATTTGCTGCTCAAAAGCCATGGTCTTGGGGAAGATGACTTGCATGTCCGTTTCCATCCATAGCAGCCAAGGTGGCTCACTTTTAGAATGGGGGAAGGGTACTGGCAGCTGCTACAGAGCGAGCTAATCACAATTCTTTACCAGTTTCTCCGCTTCTTCCCCCCATTCTTCTCTGGACGTGTTCCACATTCCTTGGCCTTTGGAGCCCCAAAACAGTTGTTTCAGACAGTTCCTGCCTGTCCACTAGCTGTTTTACAGGAGAAGTGAACCCTGAAGTCCCTACTCTGCCATCTTCCTCGGAAGTTCTAACATTTTCTTTAAGGACATTTCTTCTGCAACTCCAATGACTTGAATGTTCATCTTTTATATAAAGGACATTTTATCTCTAGCTTTCAGAGTCTATTTAAACATTTACATTTTAGCTTATGTCTAAGAAGTTTTTATTCTCATAGACTTCAAACACTTAACCTTGTTTTATTACATAGTAAATTTAATTCAGTTTTTCATTTGTATCCATACCACCGTTATAGTTATAAAAGATGATTTTTTATTTCCCCAGGTGTAAAGCTGTTTCCCTTGAGATTCGTGAAAATGGCTACATGACATTTTGATGTTGTTGTTATTATAGCAAGCAATTCAGGACACTTTTAAATGACACAAAAGAAAGAGTAGAACTGAATTGCCTACTTAATAATATCAATCTAAGTTCCATTCTTCAATCTATTTAAGAATTTATTCCTAGATATTAATTATTTTTATGGAAAAGTATAGCACATGGATTTTCCTCCTATGTATTCTATATCTTAATACACATAGTAAATAGTTTACATGTGTATATTTTCTGTTGTGTTCCTTATGTGGTTTTGTGCACTAAATTGCCATAAAGCTTCTACGTCCCTACCTTATCTGCAACCAATGCTAAGAGCTGTGAAGATACAAAGATATCTTGCCTCTAAGGAATTATATGCCCATCTGTCTACTTGTCTATCTGTCTACCCACCTATTTATCAATATGTAGATATAACATGTTAAGGCTTAAACACATCAATAAACAGAGATAGGAAGAACAATCAGTTATATATAAGAAAAATATAACCAGTGTATAAATATATATGCATATAACAGAAATGGTCACATTCTCTATATTCTTAAAGAAACCTGATAGCTTACTCAGCACGATGGGGTAGAAGATCATCTTGCTTTTTATCATCTTCTTGTTCTCTTGGGTCTTTTAAAACAAAATCAACTAAAATAAAATGGAATGGTTTTAATAAATAACCTTCTATCAACTATAGTATATGTCTAAGCAATTGCAAAAATAATTAAATTAAAATTAATGGTTTAAATTATATTAAAGTTTTTAAATAACAAGCCAGTTGTGCTTTTATAAATAAAAGAAAATAAAACATTTTTTATGAGAAAAAATATATCATGTCTGCGTCGTTGAGGGTATGTGGTCCCTTTCTTAACAACGTGTCCCTGTTCTTTCATCTGAAAATGATAATTGCTTTTAATATTACATTTTCCTTTATAAATATCCACCCAAAGTAGTTTTTTTTTTTCATTGCAGGTCAACAATACAGAGTAGCACTAATTTTCTTTTGCTGAAGAAAGATAATATATTGCCTTGCTGTTCTCTTTTAGACTGCATAAGAACATAAACAATCTTTTATAAAATCAGTAAACCAAGTTAGCCCTGTGTCTGTCTTTCGTGGTCTATTTAATTCTAGATGTCTTTCAAGTGGCAACTTTATAAAATGCAAATATGCTGTTACCCCCTTGCTTAAAATCCTTCAAAGACTCTCCATTACCTACTTGATAGAGTTCAAATACCATAAAAAGGCATACTAGGCCCTTCTCATTCTGTCCCTTTCCCAAAATGCACCCCATTTTGGTGCATTTTGCTTACAAACTGAAGGAGAGCCGTCCTTGACACCATTTCCTCGTCCTTGACACTATTTATCAGCAAGTTCTCCCGATAAACTGTTCCTCATCCTTCAAAATTTACAAATCGGGAAAGATCTCTTCCAGCATCGAGCACGTCACTGATTTGCCACCTCATCCCACTTACCATCTTCATCCTAAGCGTTCTGATTTGTCCATCTCCCTCATTAACTGTGAACATTTTGGGGACAGGAATTTGGATCTTTACTTTTATATTACCAGGATACTCAGTAAGAGTCTTAAATGTAATGAATACCCTCCTCCCCACAGGGTTCCTAAACCTCCAAAGCATTATGATTTCTCCAACTTTTGAAAATAGCATCCATTATGCCAGACTGAAGAGCACAACCAACTGGAGAACCTTTTATAAAAATACAGATCCTAAGGCCCCACCTCCATAGATTTTGATTCAGGTCAGGCAAGAAATTGTGCTCTTAGGGTCTACTGGTCTACCAAAGGTCAGTAATATTTTTTTTTTTTTTTTTTTTGGTAAAGGACCAGATTGTAAATATTTTCAGTGTTGTGGGCAACACAGTATCAGTCACAACTATACAACTCCATCCTTGTAGCTCAAATTCAGCCACAGACAATATACAAATGAATCTGGCTTTGTCCCAATGAAACTCTATTTACAAAAGTAGGCAGCGGGCTGGTTGGCCTATGGCCTCTAGTTTGCCAACCAGTGCTCTATAGCAACAATTTTGAAATTAATTACATTCTAATTTATGACACCAACAATATTAATGTTCATTGTTATTGCTTTTTTTAAGATAGTTATTCATATAGATATGTATATCTTGTCTCTCACATCTACACTATAAGATCCTCGAAGGAAGGGAGCAGTTTAAAGGGAGAGACTTTACTAAGCTGCTACTGCTTTGCATAAATAAGGCACATAATAATATTTTCAGGGATTGAACTTAAATTTTAAAATTAAATCTGTCCTTTGTTGAGAGGATATATTCCTATAAATAGAAAGATGATTTTCTTATTTTTTACTGTATTTCACTAATGAAATTTGCTTACAAGCTTAAGAATGTACCAGCAAGGAAAGAGAAGAATTAATATACCAAGATATTTACCAAGAATTAATATACCAAGGAATTTAAAATACAGGCATTCACTTCCAATACAAATAAATATTTTATTTTTAATGAAGAGGTATTCAAATTAGAAAGCAAAGAGAAGTTTCACTTTACCTATGGATTTTTTTACACTAAGAAGATAATCTTCTCTCATTTCATCTGACAACACAAGTATGCTCTCAGTGAGGACTTTCAGATGTTTGGGGACTAAGTCCAATACATGGTCCAGCCAAGAATCTTCCATTGGGGCTACGTGGTCTGTGTCAATTCCATGGTGAATATAATAGTAATACCTCTGAACAAAGGAGATAGGGAAAATATAGATGGGTTTAATAGCATAATAAAAGAATTGTGTTTATGAAAAATAAAATTACTGAGCAAAAGTAATATTTTAGCAGAACAAAATATTTATAAATCAGAAGTATTTTGTGAAATTCATTTAGGCAATTCTGAAATTTCCTAAATTTAAAAAATAAATACTTTTTCATAAAAATTAAAGCTCCTATCTCAGTTCATAAATGCACAGGAAAACACCAACTGATACTATCAAATATATACTGTACTTAATAGAGTCCACGCTGAATTAGAGTTTGGTTCTGTAAATACGTGAAAATGTGATATGTTTTTCTCCATTAATTAAATAGAGTAATTCTGTGAAAACTTCTGTGTACTCCTACAGCCACAGAGTTCCACAAGGGATTAGCACAGAGTAATAGCAAATGATTATTGATATATTTAAAGAGTATCTTTAAATGTTTCCTTTTTTTCAATTGTACTGAAAAGAAATAGCCTGTTACCAAGATGTCTTTCTCTATCGCAGAAGCAGTCAGTTTTGGAAATGAGATTTCATCAGAGGCAGGTGAGTCCTGTTGCCTGAGAAAATAATAAACATACTATTCAAATGTATATCAAGGGCAGTTAAAATATTTATCTATAACAATGTATAAAACACCAGTGCTGACTTTTATTAAATCATAAGAACATAGTATACGTATTTGTTGGGTTTCATTTTTTTATTCATAAAGAGACAGCTGTATTAGAAATGGTTTGCAAGACCTTATTCACGGGCCACATCCTACTTGCTGGCTTTACTCATTCCCTTAAAACTAAGCTCTCTCTTCTTTGAACTTGTATAGGACTGTTCTTGTATTACTTTTATAGTAGTTGTGGTTATTTATAAATATGGGCCATAAAGAAGCACTGATAGAGAAGACTTTAAATGCAGTTTTACAACAGGCATCTTTGTCAAAGGACCATTTCTCAGATATTTAGAGACGCTAAGTTAGCAACCAGTGTTATAGAAGCTCATGTGCTCCTATGCATTCATTATTGACTAAGTGTTCATGTAACGCTACAATGTTTGTAGCTATAATTCAATTCTAAATCTATGCCAGATATGAGCTACATTTTATGACTTGTTCTAGGGCTCCGTTATTGATAAAGGTATAGTTTACATCTTCAGGAACAATAACAAGTTGTTCTGGGATAGCTTTAACATCTTTTTTTGCATGGGCAGGCACCAGGAATCAAACCCAGGTCTCCAACCCGGGTCTCCAGCAAGGCAGGCGAGAACTCTGCCTGCTGAGCCACCATGGCCTACCCTTTAACATCCTTATCATTAAATGTATCACGCTTTGGATTCCAACTTTTTCTGAGATAGATGTGGTCACAGATGATATCATAAATAAAATACTCATTCCCACTAACTTCCCAGTGAGTAGAGATAGGAGGTTTATTGATTATCTGTTTAATATACCATTCCTTATGGTATCTATAACTCATTCTAAGTACTCAGAATGAATCTTCTAATTTCATTCATCTCTTGAAAATGCAGAAATCCAATACTTTGTGAACTTTACATTTATTCTTTTCAATTACATGGACCAGGGAAAAGAGTAAAGGATTTGGTAATGTCTCAGTATAATTTAGTATATAATGTTTCCAACTGCCATGCTCCTTCCAAAAGAATATTTCATTCAGAAATAAGACAACAAATGTAGGAAACACTTAGCCTGGTTAAACAGAAAATATGATGTACTGAATTTTCTCAAAAATGAAAAGAACCATAATAATTATTTTCTCATCTGGTGGCATGAGCATCCCCTTTTCAACTTGTCCTGTGAAAATGATGGTAATTTTAACCCTTGATTGTGAAGAGAATAGAAGATACATCATCAGTTGAGGTTATTTCAATAAATTTATGGAACATGTGTGTTAGTTAGATTCAGTTGTCAACTTGGCCAGGTGAGCATACCTAGTCTTGTTGCTGCGGACATAAGGCAACGGTACGTGAACCTCATCTGTTGCCAATTACATCTGCAGTCAGCTAGGAGGCGTGTCTGCTGCAATGAGTGATGTTTGACTTAATTGGCTGGTGCTTAAATGAGAGAACGCAAGGTAGCACAGCCTAAGCAGCTCGGCATTCCTCATCTCAGCACTAGCAGCTCAGCCCAGGCCTTTGGAGATGCAGAAAGAAGTTACCCCGGGGAAAGATGTTGGAACCCAGAGGCCTGGAGAGAAGACCAGCAGAGACCATCCTGTGCCTTCCACGTAAGAAAGAACCTCAGTGGAAAGTTAGCTGCCTTTCCTCTGAAGAACCAACAAAATAAATCCCCTTTTATTAAAAGCCAATCCGTCTCTGGTGTGTTGCATTCCAGCAGCTAGCAAACTAGAACAACATGGAAAGAAGATAGAGGACAGATGAAACAACTGAAAATACTACAGCCCAAAACTCATGCAAAGATCAATCCATCATCTACTTTTGAGACCTTTAGAAAGGTTCTCATCTCTGAGTCAGCAGGAACAAAAGGAAGAAATGAGTAGGAAGGCTGAAAACTGTGGTTATTGAACAACTTTATGTCAAAAATGTACACAACTTAGATGAAATTAACACATTCCTAAAAGACAAAAAGTACCAAACATGATTCAAAAATAAATTAAAAATCTGAATAGAACTTTATCAAGTAAACTATATGAATTACTAGTTAAAATCTTCCCATAAATGGCTAGATGGCTTCACTAATGAATTCTATTGAACAGTTAAATAATAAATATTACCAATCCCACACAACTCATTTGGAAAATAAAAACAGTAGAAACACTTCCCACCTCATTTTATGAGGCCAATAATGTCCTCATATCAAAGCAAAGACATAATAAGAAAACTACAGATCAATACCATTTATGAATAGAGACACAAAAATCTTTAACAAAATATCAGCAAATAAAATCTAGAAACATATGAAAAGGATTATAAACAATGGCTAAGTAAGAGGAAGGCAACATCGGTTCAATATCTGAATGGCAATTAATGCAATAATACATTAAATTCACAAAATAAAGGACAAAAACCAAATGCTATCTCAATGGTTAAAGAAAAAGCATTTGACAACTAAACAGAACTTACTCATAGTATAAACTCTCAACAAACTAGACATAGGGAATTTCCTCAATCTGATAAAGGGCATCTTAAAAACTTAGCTGGGTGGGCTACAGTGGCTCAGCAGGCAGACTTCTCACCTGCTATGCCACAGACCTGGGTTCGATTCCTGGTGCCTGCCCATGCAACAAAACAAAACAAAACAAAAAAAACCCTTACAGCTAACATCCTACATGAACATGAAAGATTGCATTCTTTCCCCCTAAGACTGGGATCAAGTCCTACCACTTCTGTTCAACAATGTACCAAAGGACCTAATCAGTGAAAAATGGAAAGAAAAAAATGAGGGGGGGGGCCAACCAGACTAGAAATGAAGAAATAAAACAGTTCATTTGCATAAAATCCTAAGAAACCCATTTAAAAGCATCTATAACTAATAAGCAATTTCAGTAAGATCTCAGAATGTAAGATCAATACATCAAAATCAATTGATATCTCTGCATACTAGCAAAGAATAATCAGAAAATGAAATTAAATAAATAATTCTATTCACAATAATACAAATAATAAAATACTTTGGAATAAATTTGACAAAAGAAGCACAAGACATATACACTAAAAACATAGGACATTGTGGAGAGAAATTAAAGATCTAAATAAATGGAGAAAAATACCACACTCATGGACAGCAAGACTCAATACTACTGAAATAGCAATTAACCCTAAATTGATCTGTGAAATCAATGCAATCCCTACTAAATCCTAACAGGCTTTTCTGGGGGCAGGGGCAGGGAGCAAGGTAGAAATTGACAAACTGATCTTAAAATGTATATGAATGAAAAAGACCTAGAATAGCTAAAGAAACTTTGAAAAAGAAGAATAAAATTGAGGACTTATACTATGTGATTTCAAAATATACTATAAAACTACAGTAATCGAGATAACATGGTAAAATTAAGGGTGGGGTAAAATAGTGGTGTAGGAGGTGTGGAATTTAGTTTGTCCTCCAGGGCAGCTAGTAAATAGCCAAGAACTGTATGAAACAACTGTTGAGGGGACTTCAGTGACTAGACACACATCATTCACCAGTCTGGAATGGAGAGAGCGGCTGAGATCCCACACAGAACTGAAAGTCTCAAAAGCTGCGGACTGGTGTCCCTTCCAGGAACAGATTCTGGAAAGGCATTGATCTTATTCTTTCATTTCATCTTATTTTCAACTATTCCAAGTGGTTCATTAGAGAAAGTCCCAGGTATTCTCAATTGTCAGCAGGACCCAGGCAAGGGCTGAGTTAAGACAGGTCTGAAAGACAAACTAATGAATCAATTCCAACCCCCCCCCCCCCAAAAAAAAGAGGGGCAGGGCCCAGCTCACGGGGTGGCTCTCCTTCAGAGAATTTAGGCCCCAGGGGCTGTTTGTTTAGAAGCAACCTAAGCTTCCCTTCTACCTCAGCCTCTGTCTCAACCATATCCCTGGCAGGGAGAGGCTGCTGAAAATTAAAGACACTGCATCACTTTAAGCTGGTGGGAGGCTATGGGCTGACAAGAGCTACCTCTTGAGCAGGACAGGAAAAGTACAGAATCTAGAGGCTTCATAGGAAATTCTGACAACCTACTGGGTCTCACCCTCAGTGAAACTTGATACTGATACTGATTACACCCTCTTCCTGAGATGTGGGCCTGTCTGGACTGGGAAAATCTGACTGAGGTCGATCATATCTGAGGAGAACCTCTTTAAAAAAAGGTTCCACATACGTAGGGCAAGAACCAGAAAAACAAGTGCTGAAAAATGTTGATCATTAAACAGAAGCTATGCTAGGGGTCTAGAATAAATTGAACTGAATGCCAAAGAACAGATAGAACAAAGCCACCAACAAGAAAACCCTAGGTAAAGGAGAATAAACGAACCCCAGAATAAATTAATTAAGGAAACCAAATGCCTAGACATCAGTAAAAAAGTAATGAGTCCTACTAGGAAAATTTCAAATTTCAAAATTTCCTACTAGGAAAATCAAAGATATAGCCCAGCCAAAGGAACAAACCAACATTTCAAATGATATACAGGAGTTGAAATAACTAATGAAGGATGTTCAAACAACTAATCAAGGATACAAAAGAACATCAAAAATCAAATCAATGAGTTGAGGGAAGATATGGCAAAAGAGATGAAGGATATAAAGAAGAAATTGGGAGAACATAAAGAAGAACTTGAAAGCTTGAAAAAATAAATGGCAGAAATTATGGGAATGAAAGGCACCATAGAAGAGATGAAAACAACAATGGAGACCTCAGCAGCAGATTTGAAGAGTCAGAAGAAAGGATTAGTGAACTAGAGGGCAGACATTTGAAATCCTACTCTCTAAAGAACAGACAGGGAAAAGAATGGAAATATATGAGCAGGGTCTCAGGAGACTGAACAACATCAAGTACATGGATATATATGTTATGCATGTCCCAAAAGGAGAAGAGAAGGGAAAAGGGGCAGAAAGAATAAGGGAGGAAATAATCACTAAAAATTTCCCATCTTTTGTGAAAAAACATAAAATTACAGATACAAGAAGCACAGCTTACCCCAAACAGAACAGATCCAAATAGGCCTACTCCAAGACACTCACTAATCAGACTGTCAAACGTCAAAAACAAAGAGAGAATTTTGAAAGTGCAAGAGAAAGGCAATATATCACATATAAGGGAAGCTCAATAAGACTATGTGTGGCTTTCTCAGCAGAAACCATGGAGACAAGAAGGCAGTGGTATGTTATATTTAAAACTCTGAAAGAGAAAAGCTGCCAACCAAGAATTCTATACACAGAAAAATTGTCCTTCAAAACCAAAGGAGAGTTTAAAATATTTTTAGACAGTCACTAAGATAGTTTGTGCCTAAGAGACCAGCTCTGCAAGAAATATTAAACAGAGCACTACAGGCAGATAGGAAAACACAGGAAAGAGAGGTCTGGAGAAAAATGTAGAAATGAAGACTATCAGTAAAGGTAAAAAGAGAAAAAAATAGATATGTCATATAAAATCAAAACCAAAATGGTGAAAGTACTGCCTTTACAGTAAAAACATTAAATGTTTATGGATTAAACACTCCAATCAAAAGACCTGAACTGGCAGAATGGATAAAAAAAACAGGGCCTATCTATATGCTGCCTACAAAAGACTCACTTTAGACCCAAGGACAAAAACAGATTGAAAGTGAAAGGTTAGAAAAAGATCAGAAAAGGGCAGGAGTAGCTCTACTAATATCTGAGAAATTAGACTTCAAATGTAAACCAATTAAGAGACAAAGAAGGACACTGTGTATTAGTAAAAAGGAATATTCCATCAAGAAGACATAGAAATCATAAATATTTATGTACTGAGCCAGAGTGCCCCAAAATATATGAGGCAAACACTGACAACACTGAAGGGAGAAGTAGACACCACTACAACAATAGTTTGAGACTTCAATACACTGCTCTCATCAACGGATAGAACATCTAGACAGAGGACCAATTAAGAAACAGAGATTTTGAATAGTACAATAAATAAACTAGACTTAACAGACATAGAAAATTACATCCACAACAGCAAGTTGCATATTTTTTTCAAGTGCTTATGGATCATTCTCAAGGATAGACTATATGCTGTGACACAAAGCAAGTCTCAATAAATTTAAAAATATTAAAATTATACAAAACACTTTCTCAGATCATAATGGAATGAAGTTGGAAATCAACAACAGGCAGAGGGTCATAAAATAAACAAATATATGGAAGCTAAACAACACACTCTTAAACAATCAGTGGGTCAAAGAAGAAATTACAAGAAAAATCAGTAAATATCTCAAGGCAAATGAAAATGAAAACACAACATATCATAACTTATGGGATGCAGCAAAGACAGTGCCAAGAGGGAAATTCATTGCCCTAAATGTCTGTATTAAAAAAGAAGGAAGAGCAAAAATCGAGGAAGATAATGTGGTATTGTTATAAAGACAGACATATAACCAGTGGGACATAAATAAATAGACTCCACATATTTGGTCAAATGATCTACAGCAAACATGCCAAGATAAATCAATGGGGATAATCTTTTCAACAAATAGAGCTGAAACATTTGGATAATCACTGAACCTCAACTGTTATCTCAAACTACAGACAAAGATTAAGTCAAAATAGATCATGTATGCAAGTGTAAAAGCTAAAACTTTAAAGCTTCTAAAAGAAAATATAGGAGAAAATCACTCTGACCTGGTATAGGAAAAGATTTCTTATATATGACTCCAAAAGCATGAACCATAAAGGAGAAAAATTGTTAAACTGAACTTTATCAAATTTCAAAATAACTGCTTTTCAAAAAACATTAAGAACATGAAAAGACAAGCCACAAACTCGGAGAAAATAATTACAAAAGCTTATTCTTTAATTCTGTAGCCAGCTTAATTATTAATTCAAGAGCAGCAGTGAAACTTTACAAAATAGAAAGTCTAGAATTTACTACCCCAGGCTCTCACTGAAAGAACTACTAAAGGCTGTACAAAATTAGAAAACATTTTAGAAAATCTATATAAGTGTAAATTTTTTTTAATAAAGAGAGAGTTTATGGAACTTGGTGGAACTGAAATATAAAACAATCATCACATGGTAAACACAAAAGAAAATTTAGAGCTAAGTGAAAACATTCTAAGGTCCTTTTATGTCGTTCAGGGAGAAGACTAAGAAAATGATTTTTACATTTTCAAAAATATCAGGTATGTAGTTTTACATGTGAGGATAAACACTTAGACATATATTTGATAGTTTTAAATCAACAGAAATAAAGGAGAAAATCTAATTCAATAGAAAACAGGAAGAGAAAAATAAGCAAAGGCAATATATGGTAAACACAAAAGTTGATAGAAGTAAAGAACATATACAAGCAATACCTATAAATATAAATGGTTATTAAACATGCTCCAAGACTGAATTTTAATAAATCTATCTATATCCTGTTTATAAAAAGCACAACAACAAAAAATGACATAAAGCGGCCAAAACTAGATTTCATTTTCATATAACACAGCAGCAAAGATAATCTCAAAAACCTCCCAGTAAAATTCTATAAATACTGGATAATAAATCACAAAGCTCTTTTTTAAATGCATAGCTGAGCTCACAAGAAGGAAAGGGAATACCTGGGAGGGGAAAGATTAAAAAAAAAGAAATGGCAAGACAGAGTGCTCAGCAAAGGACTGACTGCTCTGGCAGCCCTCGTGGGGGCAGGGTCTTGGATTTTAATGATCGCATAAGGAAGATAATGATTATCTCAGGCCTGAGTAAATGGGAAAATTCAAACTGAGATCCCTGCATAAAGCTGGAACCCAAGAAAGCTTATCTGCCCTAGCCAGGGCTCTGGATAGGAGAAAGTTTCTTCTAAGAATTTGTAACCAGAGGCCTGCCCCACCATGGGTAGGTTTTACACTGCCTGTATGACCCGAGAGTGCTTAAGTCAAGAAATCAATAATAAAGGGGCTAATCTGTTAATACTCTTCAGGCACCTGACAAACGCAAACTCAAAAGCACTCAAGTAGAGGCAAGCCCCTCAATCCGCTGCAAAAGACTCCCACAAATACCCCTCTTGACCTTTGCAGGCACACAGTACCCAGGGTACTCCTTCCAAGAGGGTCATCCTGCAGTACAGAGCCGTCCAGGGGCAGTGAACCAGGGCTCAGTGGGCGGGCTTCCACAGTATACCAGGAAACCCCACTTGTTTCACACATGGCAGTTTGAGTGCAGAGCATCCCCGTTAAACAAAACAGGGTACTAAGCAACCAGCATTAACTTGTGAGGAAAAAGGCAAAGAGGAACTAATGCTCCTCACAAATGATTATAAAACCCAGACCAGGGCAAGCACAGGCCTTGCTCACACTGCTGGTCACTTCAGTCCAATTCCTTTTCTACACAAGGACCCCACAGCTCGGGGATGTCTCCACACCACCTGAGCAGACAAGCAACAGCAAAACGAAACATACAAAACGTCCCAAATCTTCCACCAGCCACCATGACTACAGGGCTATAACCAGAACGCTCAGAAATTCTGCTCTCTCAGGAAACATCGAGAATTAACACTGGTACCTTTATAGACCATGATATTTAAAAGTGGGACACACTTAATAGGATTAAGCTCTATCTTTCATTCTTTATTTATACTCTGACCTCATTCCAACAACGCTTTGAGGCCTTACAGATGCACAGAATTCCTATATTTTTAGAGACAAAGTTCCCGAGGGCTTTAACTAGAGTAATACATACTAATTTCTGGAACTTACATAATGACATTAACAAGAGTACTTCTAAAGTTTTCTCGTTCTTTATGTGGAGATTTGGCCTTTGATTTGGAAGTAGATGGTCCAGGACCACTGTCATCAACTTGGTTGAGTAATCTGCCTTTTTTTCCAAAGAGTTCCATATATTCAGCTTAAATAAGAAAGTACAGTTGGTTATTTAAAAAATAAGCCAAAACACTTAGAATAAAATGCTAAAGCACCTTTTAAAGAAAGAATTACTTGTTTTAAAATCTCAAATGACAATAATATAGTTTATTTTTTTTCATTACTGGGAAGTTAAATACTCCAGCTTTGTGTCATCATAATAGAAGCCTCTGACTATTTCAAGAATATGCGATTAATTTATTTTATGTTTTGATTAAATATGCTAATAAACCCAAAATTACAATTGTATTTTTACATCTCTATGTTCTTAAAATGAACAAGGCTAAAATTGTGATATAAACAAAATACAAAACTATTTCAAAAAATTTAAAGAACCATGAAAAAAAGTTAATAGAAAATGGAATTACTTCAATGAATACTATATTAAATAAGAGTAAAATAGTACAAAACACCAAAATGACTAATTTGGAAGTAATGTTTATAACAAATAAAATCCCTTTTAGGAGAAAACTTCTTGTTCTTTGATGCGGAGTCAATTTCTTACTTCAATATAAATCAAAGTTTTATTATAAACATCAAATTCCTAGAATATCAGCTTTTATAGCATTTACCACAGCCTGAAATAACTATGAACTGGAATCAATTATTTTCAGAGGGAAAATATTTGGGAAAAACTTTTCTACTTTAATATGTAATTTAG
>PVIY010052399.1:0-15192 GCA_004026745.1 Myrmecophaga tridactyla
TGTTTGTTTGTTTTAGTTTTTATTCTAGTAACATATATACAACCTAAAATTTCCCCTTTTAACCATGTTCAAATACATATTAAGTGGTGTTAATTACATTCACACTGTTGTGCTGCCATCAGCATCATCCATTACCAAATCTTTCCCATCATCACCATTAGAAACACTGTATAATTTAAGCATTAACTACCCTTCCCCATCACTCACAGTGACTCATGGTAACTTACAGTGTAGATTCTGACTTGATGAGTTTGCTTTTTCTAATTATTTCACATCAGTAAGGTCATACAATATTTGTCTTTTTCTGTTTGTCTTATTTCACTCAACCTGGTGTTTTCAATATTGTCACACGTATTCTGACTCATGCTGAATAATATTCCATTGTGTGCATATATCACATTTTATTTATCCATCAGTTAATGGATGCTTGGGTTGCTTCCATTTTTTAGCAATTGAATAATGCTCCTGTGGATGTTGTGCATGCAAACATCAGGTCAAGCTCCTGCTTTCAATTCTTTTGGGCATTTACCTAGTAGCAGGATTGCTGCATCATGTGGTAATTCTATACTTAATTTTCTAAGTATAGAAACTGTCTTCCACTGTGGCTGCACCATTTTACATTCTCATTAATAATGAATGAGTGTTCCTATTTTTAGGCATCCTTTCCAACACTTGTAATTTTTCATTTTTTTAATAGTAGCCATTGAATGTGAAACAACAACTCATGGTTTTGATTTGTATTTCCTTAATCGCTAGTGATGTTGAGCATCTTTTCATACACTTTTTGGCCTTTTGTATATTTTCTTTGGAAAAATATCCTTTCAAGTACTTTGCCCATTTTTACAGAAAAAGACAGTCATTTGTCCTCTTATTGCTGAGTTGTAGGATTTCTTTATGTATTTTGGATCTTAAACTCTTATTGGATATGTGGTTTCCATATATTTTCTCCCACTTTTTATTTTCATAATAAAGTGCTTTGATACACAAAAGTTTTTAATTTTGATGTGGTCCCATTTATCTAAGATGTATACATTGAAATATCTTTACATGTAGTCCACACAGATTATATAATCAATGGCTCATCATATGATCACAAATAGTTGTGTATTCATCATCATGATCATTTTTTGAACATCTGCATCACTTCATTGGTTGGTTTTTGAAGAATAAATTATTCTTGCATTCCTGGAATAAACCCCAGATGGTCATGGTATATGGTTGCTTTTTTTTAATATGTTGCTGGACTTAAGTTGCTAGTATTTTATTTAAACTTTCTGCATCTATGTTCATATTTGCATGATATATATATTTCCCACTCTATTTTCTTTCAACTTTTCTCATTCTTTAAAAAAAGGGTATCCTTTCTAAGCATCATCCAGTTTGTTTAAAATATATACAGTCTGACAATCTTAGTCTTTTAATTCAGGTATTTAGTCCATTTCTTGTAATTACTAATATATTTGAATTTATATATGCCATCTTATCATCTACTTAAACTGCCTGTTCTATGTTCTTTTATTTTTCCATTTTTTTTTGTTTACTTCAGTTTGGGTATTTTCATTAATCCATTTTGCAACTCTCTAATGATGTCTTCTGTTATAGCCAATCAGTTGTTAACCCAGTCATGAAGTTTCTAATTTCAGATATTTTTCGATCCTAGAAAACAGTCTTTTTTTTGCAATCTTAATTCTCTCGTGAAATTCTCAATCTTTTGATCTATCAGTGTTTTCATATATTTCCCAATCTTTCATGTATTATTTTAAAATCCTAATCTCCTAACTTCACCTGGTTCTAATTTTTGTTGTCTTTTTCTGCTTTGATAATATTCAGTCATAACTTCCCATCTCTTTATACACCTAGTAATTGTTCATGAAATACTACTTGGTAGTAAGAAAGAGAGAGATTGTAGAGATTCATGATGATGTCATTTTCCAGCAGAGAGGGTTCCTTTTCTAGATAGATAAAATAGAGCCTGGATCATTTCAATCTATTTGCTTTTATTTTAAGAGCTTCTGTTTGGATCATTATATATATTATATCCACCTTTTTGGGGGGTAGGTTTCTTACCATTTTAATGGTTATTTAAAAATCTTTGTCAACTAATTCCAATAAGTGTACCCCTCTGTGTGTCTGCTTGTATCCACTGTGTTTTCTTTTATGGGTCATAATTTTAAAATTTATTTTGGGCATTGTGCCTAAAAGAACATTAGGGAAAAAAGGAGACAGGAGTTTAACACTTTTTGTTTTGTTTATTTTACAGACAGTGCAATCTGTTTCTGCTCTCTGGCAGTTAAGGAGGCAAGCTGAACTGGGACTAGACTAAAGTTTAACTGAAGTTCACCTGTGACTGGCTCAACCTCAACCTTCTGCACTACTGCAGACAGGAGGGGGTTGGGTTGCAATTTCGGTTTTTTATTCACCTTCATCTTTGGCAAGGCCTCAAATCCAAGACCATAAAACTACCCAGAACTGTGTGATATCCAGTTCATCCTACAGCACTACCATCTCAGCAGAATTTGGGAGGAGTAGTGAGAATTGTGTGGCTGAGTCATTTTTAAATTTTATTTTTATTCAAAAATATAATAAACAGAAAGTAAAATATACTTGTTTTGGTATAAAGTTTTATGAACGTTAAGATGCATAGATTTGTATATTCACCACCTTTTAAACAGGCTAATTCCATTGCCCCCCCCATAAAACTTCATGCCAATTGTTTGTATTCACCATCTTACTCTTCCCACCACCCTTAACTCCTTAAGTTCTTCTTTTCTAGAATGTCACATAAATGGAATTATATAGTAAGTAATCTTTGAGATGGCATCTTTCACTCAATGTAAAACTTAAAGATTGAACAAAGTGGCCACAAGTATCAATTGTTTGTCCTTTATATTGCTGGATAGTATTCCACAGAATGGCTGTACCAGACTTTGTTTGCCATTCAGCCACTGAAGCACATTTGGGTCCCTTCCAGGTTTTGGTGGTTATGAATTGAGTACCTATAAACATTTGAGTATAAGTTTCTGTGTAAGCATGAGCTTTCATTCCTCTAGGCTAAATACCTAAGAACGGGATTTGGGGGCCATATGGTAAGTGTTTAACTTCATCATAAACTGTCAAATGGTTTTCAAGAGAGGTTGTACCATTTTGTATTCCCACCAACAATGAATGAGAGCTCCAGTTATTCTTCATTCTCACCAGCATATGGCATTTTTCATTTTTTTTATTTTAGCCATTCTAATAGATGTGAAATTGTATCTCTTTTTGGTTTTAATTTTCATTTTCAGATACCGGTCTTCTTTCACAACTGCCTGCTATTGTTTCCTTCTCAGAATCCTCACCAACTTCTTCAGGAATTCTCTCCAGGTTTATGGATTTATATTCAAGACAGGGTAGAGTGTGCTTAATGCATCTTGCTTGGAACTGAAACCATGAGTGATTTGCTTTTGCATTTGGGGCTTTTCTAGAGTCTAAACTGTTCTGCCCCACATATCAACATCTAAGACTTGGCTAGTTTCTTTTAATATTTATGAAGTCTGGCATCCATTTGTAGGTCTTTCATTTTGTCTCCCTTTATCCAAATTAGTCACCTGTCTGCAGGTGTGGGGCTATTGGGACTCTCTGCACATGTATAAAGGTTTCTTTCTCTCTGGAATTCAGTCCATCAAAGCATCCTTGTAGCCATCTCATTTATATAAAACAAAGTTTAATTTTGTTTAGGACTTTTCTTGTTATCATGGCAGCTATGGTAACTTCTATATCCCAACTAACAATGGAACTATACATGAACTCTTTAGAATCAGTTTGTCTCTTTAAATATATATATATTCTTGATAAAAAAGCATAGGAAGGGGGATTGTGTTTAAAATGTCACTTGGAAGAACTGGCATTTTAGAGAAGTTGGATCGACCTATCCAAGAAAGTGATATGCATTTCCATTTGTTTACATGTTCTTTTGACCCTCATTTTGCGTTTAAAGTTTTATTCATATGTATCTTTTTCAGATCTTATTCAATTTATTCTTAGATATTTTATCTTTTGCCTATTGTAAAATATGGTCTTTCCCTCCATTAGAACTCCCAACTGGTTGCTATTTGTACATAAATAGGCTACTGGTTTCTATCTATACACTTTGTTCCCAGACACCTTACTGATTTCATCTGTGTGCAATATTTCCAGTGACTCTTATTTTATCCAAGTAAATATGTGATATGTAGAAAAGTGTCCATTTACCTGCTCCCTTTCAAGTTTTATGCACCTAATTTCTTTCTTTTGTTTACTTGAGCTGGGTAGCACCCACAAAATAGTGTTAAATAACAGTGGTGAGGGTGTTAATCTTGCTGTTTTCCTTTCAAGTTTCTTTGTTAAGCAAGATGTAGGATTTTAGGGTGATATTGATACATTTTGTCATGTAAAAAAGTACTCATTTTAGATGGTGTATGTGTATGATCGAATGTTGTGCTGCTACAAAAAGGAATGAAGTTGTGAGACTATGCAACAATGTGAATGCACATGTGGGACATTTGGTGAGGCAAAATAAGCCAGAAATGAAAGAATAATTATGGTATGGTCTCCATTAGGAAATGTTCATAAGAAAACAGGGACCTAGACTGTAAACTTTTATAGCTGACACATTTAGTCCAGAGTGGTAATTATTATTTCTATATTTCAAGAAATCCAGAGATAAGAATGAAACCAATTAGGTTGGGGCTAAAGTAGTTCAGAACACAGGGGAAACAAACAAACTGTCTATGTTTTAGAACCACATGTACTCTTCGAGATGAAAGGAAGAAAGGCTTCTTTGGTCTGGTATCTAAATTTTCTTCAGCACATATCTAATTCAGCCCATCTGTATAGCTCATTTGAACAATTGAAACACAGGGAGCCCAGAATGAGAAAGAGGTCCTTTAATCCTTCATAGCCTAAGGTAATGTAATATACTAGAGCATATTAAGCAGATAATCAAAAATTATTGGTAAAGTCCCTTGAGGGATGGGAGAAAAAATATGAACTATTAAACTTTACCATCAGGAAATCCCCCAATTTGGTGACATATTTTAGGGACACCCAAATAAATAGGCCATCCCTTGATCTTGAGGCTTCTTCTTGTGAAGCTTATCTAGGTAGTGGAGAGGCTTAGCCTACATATAGTTATGTCTAAGAGTTACTTCTGAGGACCTCTTTTGTTGCTCAGATGTGGTCTCACTTTCTCTAAGCCCAGCTCTGAAAGTGAAATAATTGCCCTCCCCTCTATGTGGGAAATGACATCAGGGGTGAAAGTCTCCCTGTCAATGTAGGAGATAACTCCCAGGGGTTAATTTAGCCCTGACACCATGGGATCAACAATTATATCCTGACCAAAAGGGAGAAAAGAAGTGTGACAAATAAAGTATCAATGACAGAGAGAGTTCGAATAGATTTGAGGGCTACTCTGGAGATCACTCTTATGCAAGCTTCAGGTAGACCTTGCTACCTATCATAATCTGGCAAACTCCAACCAGGACCATTCCAGCCAATCCTAAAAAACACCTAGGGAAATATATAAGATTCCACAAGGGTTCCATGCACTAGTGCAACTTTCCAGAAACCTTCAACCTCCAAATGCATCCCTGGTAAGATAAATCTTGAAACCTAGCCTCTCCAGGACATCAGATAGTTCCATCTCCCTACCCCAAATTAGTGTTAGATGCTTCCAACATGAAAAATTTAGAGTGGCTATAGCCGAAACACCCCTAAAGAGAGGGATAGAAAGATCAAAGGTGATGGTGAAATTATACATAGAAGATAGGACTTAACAAATGAATATGAATGCTGAATCAATAAATTGACATCTCCTTTAGTCCCCAGTTTTCTAGAGCAGCTAGATGTGCAACTCTTTTTTTAATGACATGTCCATCTTATTAATCTTTTCAAAAAATGAGCTATCATTTTTATTAATTATCTTTAGTTTTTCATTTTCTACTTCATTTACTTCTGCCATCATCTTTTAAATTTTATTCCTCTTTGTCTCTCTCTTTGTGTTTGCTCTGTTGTTCTTTACCAAATCTCTTGATTGTTCAGCTCAGAATGTTTAGCTCATTGTGATTAACCATTCTGTTTCCTGAAATGCACATATAGTGTACTCCTTTAAATGTGCCCTACAAAGTGATGTGTGGTGTTTTATCAGCATTCAGTTCCAAGCATGTATTTTAATGAATGACATTTCAATTTAATAATATGCTCCTTTATTTCTAGATATAAGGGATTTTCAAATCACTTTTTCTTATTATTTCCTACTTAAAAAATTAGTCTGACTATAGCATCTATATGACATTGACCCTAAATAATGTATTAAGGCTTCCTTTAAAATCTAATTATGGTCAATATTTGTAAATGTGCTTGAAATGAATGTTTCTCTTTCCTGGGTACATAGTACTTATACAACTATGTCAGTTTGCCCAGCTGTTATGATAAATGCCACACAATGTATTGGTTTAAGTAACAGGAATTTATTTGCTCACAGTTTTGAGGCTAGAAGTATCCAAAATCTAGATGTTGGCAAAGCTTGCTTTCTCCCTGTAGACTGGGGCATTCAGGTTCTGGCTTGCCAGCAATCTTTTGGGTTTCTTGGCTTTCCTGTCACATGCAATGTCTTTTCTTCCCCCCTCTGAATTCCAGTGACTTCGGCTTCTGCTTCCTCCACATGGCCTTCTCTGATCATGTCTGAACTTATTCTAGTTAAAAAATGACTCCAGTAATCCAATTTAAAACCCAAATTCATTATGTTGGGCCATACCTTCACTGAAAATGACATCTTTGAGAGCTCATCTTTTCAATGGGTTCACACCCACAAAATTCATATTAAGGCTGAGAACATGTCTAAACTGGGGAATGTAATTCATTTTGCTACAAAAATAGATGATTTCGTTTCTGAGTGGGAAGTGTTAAAATCTGCAACAAAAAATGCACAGCTTATATGTTTTGAGACCATATGGCTAAGTGCCATATGCCTTGCCATGTGTTAGAGGAGTCAAGTATCACCAACAGTCAGTCCTTGGGAAGAAGGAATTGCCTTGATGATGCTTTGATTTGGGCATTTTCTCATCTCAAACTGTAAGCTAATAAATTCCAATTGTTTAAGCCAACCTATTTTATGGCATCTGCTTTCAGCAGCCTAGGAAATGAAAACACAGCAACACTACTTTGGGCAAATTATCCTTTGGAGATAATCACAGAACTTCCATTTCTGGTACAATATGAACCAGAGAGGCCATAACTCACACTAAAAAACAGCTAAAATCTCTAAGTAAAATTAAAAAGCAGTATTTTAAATAGAAGTATAAGCATATTAAAAACTAAAACTTCTGAGGTCAAGACCATAATAGAAGTAGGAGTTCAGAATGTAAGATTTCACTGAAGCTTCTGTATACCGTGGAAACATCCACAGATCATGATGGCCTAGTGCTTACATGTGACAGGGACTAATGTTTAATGATGTTAAACATCTTTTCATGTGCTTATTTGACATCTGTGTATCCAACTTCATTGGAGAAATGGCATTCAAATCCTTTGACCATTTTTTTAAACTTTTTAATTGTAAAAATAACATATACAAAGCAAGGAAAGATAAAAAGCAATTTAATTTTCAAACACACTTCAACTAGTAGTTACAGAACAGATTTCAAAATGTGTTATGGGTTACATCCTACCATCTCATATTTTTCTTTCTAGCTGCTCCCAAACACTGGGAGGGAGTTAGAAGGAATATTAATATAGTGATTCAGCAGCCATATTCATTTGTTAAATCTTATTTTCTCTGTTATATCCTTTGAACCATCTCCCAATCCATAGGGAACTTTGGACAATGCCTGTTTTGACTTTTTCATGTGAGAAGTGTTGTCCATGATAAGGGATAAGGGTATGTAATTAATTGATAATCCTGGAGAGGCTGGTCCCTCTGCATTTCAGGATTTATCTGACATAGGAACCATCCAGGAATTATATGTTCCAGGAAGGCAAAACTAGTGTATGTAAACTTTATAGATTCTCAGTTTGAGCCCTAGGTGTTCTTAAGAGTCAACAAGAATGATGTTGGGGGCGGCTGCCGTGGCTCAGCAGGCAGAGCTCCGACCTGCCATGCTGGAGGTCTGGAGTTCAATCCCTGGTGCCTCCTGCCCATATGCAAATTTAAAAAAAAAAAAGAATGATGTTGGTTGGAATTTAGCAAACCCTGGCAAATAAGCACTAACCAACTGATGCTTGCATAAGAGTAGCCTCCAGAATACCTCTTGAATACTTGATTTCTCTTGGCCACTAGTGCCTTATTTTATGTTACACTTCTTTCTCTCTTTTTGGTCAGGAAGGTATTGTCAATCTTATGGTGCCAGAGCCAAACTCACCCCCGGGAGTCATGCCCCACTTTGTCAAGGAGATTTCCATCCCTGAATGTCATGACCCACATGTGAGGAGTGTAATGATCTTCCTTGCTAATTGGGCTGAGAGAGAGAGAGAGAGAGAAGTCACATCTGAGCAACAAAGAGACTTCCTAGAAGCAACTCTTAGGCCTTGCTATGGGTAGTCTTAGCTTCTCCCTACAGAAATAAGTTTTGTAAGAGCAATCCTCAAAATCCACAGCTTCTCAGATGGGAAAGTTTAAAATATATATATATATTATATATACATATATAAATTATAAATATATTATTAATATATATATATATTTCCTCCTGATTCCCTTTCAAACTCTCAAGGGACTCTACCAATACTTTTTTTTGTATGCTGTTTGGTGGGTTCACATTTCATTATTTTTTCATGTGAGCATTCCATTATTGCATTATTCCATTATTGCAGCACCATTTGTTGAGTTTTTGTTTGTTTGTTTGTTTTTGGGAAGCGTATGCATTGGGAATTGAACCCGGTTCTCCCACACAGCAGGCAAGAATTCTACCACTGAACTACCTTTGCACTCCCCCATCGATACTTTTTAATTATCAGCCCACTATAGTCTGAGATGTTTCCTGGTATTATATTAAGCTATGCAGAAATACAAGGTCTCATTCTTGTTCTGGATTCCAAGAGCTATCTAGACAGGTTGATTTCAATTATGTGTACAGAAAATTTAGGTTCTGGACATACTAAACCTCTCTGGTTTTGGTCTTATAAGGTAAGTAAGGGTCTAGCACACATACACTATCATCTTTTACTCTGCATTCAATTTACCCTAGACCCAGCCAGATTGGCTTCATTTTAAACTCTAATTGAGGCCTGATCTCTTTTTTTGGTTATTTTAACTATCATTACACATAGCTATGCTAACTTGCAGGGCTTCAGTATTCCATTTCTGGGTCTTAGGTATCACAGAGTTATTCAACATTCCAGGGAAATACCAGCTGATACACATAGTTCAATGTCTCAGAATTTAGAAATACATTTACAATTTCAGACTAAATGCAGCTGCTATGAGGGCTTACAGTCTAGGCTCCTATTTTCATATAAGTATTTTCTGAGATGGACCTTATCATTTTCATTCTTTTGTTTCAGGATTATTTTGCATAAAACATTGTCCTCAAGGTTTATTCAGCTCATTGTGTGACTCTCGACATCATTCCACACCATATTCCATCATATAAATGTATCACAGTTCGCCATTTTACTCTTAGCCATTGTACCCTTTGGCTCCCTCCATGTATTGGGCAACATGGATAATGATTTGACCATTTTTTAATTGGGTTATTTATCTTTTTATTGTTAAATTATAAGTGTTCTTTGTATATTCTGCATAGTAGTCCCTAATGAGCTATATGATTTGCAAATGTCTACTCTCATACTGTGGTTTTATCTTTTCACTTTCTTGATAGTGTACTCTGAAGCACAAAAGTTTTTAATTTTGATGAAGTCCAGTTAATCTATGTTTTCCCTTGTTGCTTGTGCTTTTGATGTCATATCTAAGAAACCACTGCTTAACTTAAGGTCATGAGTATTTACCCCTCTGTTTTACTCTAAAAGTTTTATAGTTTTCAATAATACATTTAGGTTTTTAACACATTTTGAGTTAATTTTTGTAGATGATGTGAGATAGGGGTCTAAATTCATTCATTTCCATGTAGATATCCCATTGTCCCAGCATCATGTGTGAAAATGATTATTCTATTCCCACTGAATGGTCTTGGCACTTTTGTTGAAAACCAACTGACCATAGATGCTTTGGTTTATTTTGGGACTGTCAATTCTATTCCATTGGTCTAAATTCTATCCTTATGCCAGTATTACACAGTCTTGATTACTGTAGGTTCAAAAAGTAGATTTTGAAAATAAAAAAGTAAGCTTTGAAATCTTTAGGAAGTGTGAGTCCTAAACCTTTGTTCTTCTGTTTTCAAGACTGTTTTGGTTAATCTCAATCCCTTACCTTTCTATATGAATTTTTTCTGTTTCTGCAGAAATGCCAGCAGCTGGAATTCTGATAGAGATTGCATTGAATCTGTGGATTAATTTGGGGAGTATTACACTCATAACAACATTAAATTTCCCAGTCCATGAACATGGATAACATGGATATCATCACACTAATTTGGTTCTTCTTTTCTTTCAACGGCATTTTGTAGTTTTTAGTGTACTAGTCTTGCAGTTCTTCCATTAAATCTGTATAAGTATTTCATTCTTTTGACACAACTGGAATTGGAATTGTTTCCTTAATTTCACTTTTGAATTGTTCAGTGCAAATATAGAAGTGCAATTGATTTTTGTTTATTGGTCTTATATTCTGCAACCTTGATGAACTTGCCATTATTAGCCCTAATAATTTTCCTGTGGAATCCTTAAGATTCTATCTCTATAAAATCATGTAATCTATAAAAAGAGATAGTTTGACTTCATCCTTTCTATTCTAGATGGCAAGGCAACAATTTTAACTTAAAAATGAAATGGGGAATATGTGTCCCCAAGCACCTGGGCAAAGAAAACCCAAATGTCTATATTCAGTCCAGGCCTTTAAGGATTCCCACAGAGAGAGGTCTAATGAGTATCAGTTTATAGTTTTTCAAAAAATTACACAACTCACAAGGAAACAAGTCACCATGAGTGAGAGTTGGCAGAAACAATAAACAGGAGAATCAGACAGAATCATATCTTCCAAAAATTCAGATAATCAGAATAGAAAATAGATACACTAATTTAAGGATATAAAAGATGGAATAGGGCAGTGCAATAGTGGCTCAGTGGCAGCATTCTCAATTGCCATGCCAGAGACCTGGGTTTGATTCCTGGAGTCTGTCCATGCTGAAACAACGATGGAATACAAAATATCTGTAGGAGCAAGAAATTACCAACAAATACCATGGAGACTTAAAAATAAAAAAGAGAACTTCTACAAATGAAAAACAAAATTATTGCAATTAAAAATTGAATTTACTGGTTAAGCAATAGAATATATAAGAGCTAAAGAGACAATTAGATATCTGGATGGCAAATCTGAGGCCATTACACATTATGCATAACAGAGAGAAAGGTATGGGAAATATGAAATGCAGATAAGAGTCAGGAAATATAGGAAGATAAAGTCCAATATCCGTATGCAATAAATGGAGTTTCATAAAGAGACTGGGGGGGTGAGGCAATATCAAAATATTAAAGACTCATAATTTCCAAGAATTGATGAACCACACGAATCCTGAGGATCAGAAAGCACAATAAAATGAAAGGAAAGCTATAAAAGAAACCAGAAAGAAAAAGCAGATTACATATGAAGGAACAATATTTAGATTGATGATGAGTCTCCACAGCATAAATGGAAGCCAGAAATCAGAACATAATAACTTCAATGTGCTAAGAGAAAAATAACCATCAACCTCAAATTCCATATTCAGTAAAAAGTAACTTTCAAGATCAAGGGTAAAAATAAAGACATTTTCAGATAAAAAAAAACTTAAAAAATTCATCATCCAAACAACGATCCCCCCCAACACTCCAAAGAAGCTTCTCTGCAGGCTCCACTTCAAGAAAAAGGAAGGTGATTATTGGAGGAAGGCAGAAGACTGAGCAGTAATGATGAGAAAAGAAAACACCATTGGAACCAAAGGCAACAATGTTAATATGTGTGGTTAAAAGTCCCCCCAAAAGATAGCTCAAACAGCAGACAACGATAGCATGAGCTCTGTATGTGTGCGTGTGAGAGAGAGAAAGGAGTTAAAGCATTCTAATATCTTTAAATTGTTTGAAGAAGGGAAAAAATATTGATACTTCAGACTTTAAATATGTAGATTAAAATTTCAAGGGCAACCAGTAAAGGAAGAAAAGAGAAAAAATGAGAAAGTAAATGCAGAAAATAAATCCTTGGGGTCCAGGCAGCAGCATTCAACCCAAGAGAGAAGTGCAAGTTCCAATGTTCAGTGACAGAACTTGCAATGCTTAGCTTGCAGCCAGCAAGCTAAAGGTGAAGATCTGTTCCTTCAATTCAGGATCCATGTGACAGGAAGTCAAGTTCATGTACCTGGGGTTCTGTCAGTCTCTCCCTGTGTGGTGATGGTGAAGTGGAGTTCTACAATCATGACAAGAGGCTACAGGACAAAGTGTTTCACTTTTGGGGCAGTGGATTCTTCATACTGGGATCAGAAGAAAGCTCAGAAAAAAGCAGGAAATGGAAGTTTATGCCATCAAGAAATTGGCAGAATTTGTAATGCAGAGTTAGCAGAAAATGACCAGGAATATCTAATAATTACTTTAAATGAATAGTGATCCTGACGAGGCAAATAATGACACGGCCAACTAATACTTTCCTCTGGGTCTTAAGGTGAAGCTGGACTTCAAAAGAGCAGGACAGGAGCCATCACCTCCAGGTCAATGGCTGTGACCCCATGTTTGTGACCATGAACCTGCTCATGTCAGTTGTTCTGACGTGGCTACCTGACCCTGAGAATGAACCTTTTGATGAAGATCAGCACATGCAAATTGCAAAAGTCTGGATGTTTTTTTTTCCCAAGAGGGAGAAAACGCCATAAAATAAAACTTGGATAAATTGGAAATGGACCTTTAAAAAAATGGCAAAGGATATTTTGTCAGATCACTAGTTAGAGGAATGCTTCTTTTTTCCTGACATATCTTGCTTTACCCTATACATCTGCAAGATTTTGATACTTGTGGTCCAGTTGAAAAAAATTTGTGCAGCTTTAGCATGTATTTATCTTTTTGAGTCAAAAGGGCATTTAAAATTCAGTTATGGTAAATAAAGATGGGATTTCCCCATTTTGTTCCAGTTTTATTTTATTTTTTGCTTGCTTGTAAGGGAAAGACAAATTTGTAAAGTCTGTTCTATTCAACTTATGTTGCCACTGAGTGACCTTGGTAAGAAATTGTTGAGATGTGCACTCCAGCTGGGAGGACTGGCTCTCCTCTCAGAAGGAAGCATACTTTGATAAAGATTTCTAGGTCCCAGGAAGCTCCTCTCAGTCCCTAGGCATTCCCAGAGAACCAAACTGGTCCTAGTCATATAAGCTAATTGGAATTCAGCCACTATTGTGTAAAGATATCATAAAAGTTTCATGCAATCAGTTAGAAAGGAGAGAGGAGAATTTTATGGGAAAGAGAGAGAGAATCATCAGAATTTTATCTGCATAAAGAATGCTCTGCTGTGGATTTTTACTAATGAGACTCTGAAGGCTGTTTCTGAGACTTCCCAGCACTTCTCTTTAGGTGTTGGTGCCTACATATGGTGATGTAACTATGTGTTATTTGTTTATTTTGTTGTGGTGCATGGTCTGGGAAATGAATACGCCTTATTTTTAAAAGTTCTTTTAATTACTTTCCTAATAAATTCTATTTTTATATCACTGACATCTGAATTTTCCATGAATCTGAACCTATAAATTAAGTGGCCACAAATATCATGCTGCTTTTCATGCAACAATGCTGTATGGTGGAGTCACATTTCTTTCTTTTTCCATGTGAATATACTATCATTGCATCACCATTTGTTGAATTTGTTGTTTGCTTGTTTGCTTTTGTTAGTTTCTTTGATTGGGAAGTATATGGGCCAGGAATAAAATCTGGGTTTCCTGCATGGCAGTGGAGAATTCTACCACTGAACCACCTTCATACCTCCTTCCAGTTTTATTTTTAGCATTGGCTTTTTAAACAAATGATTGGAAAGAAAAACAATGAAAATGGTTGATGGGTTAAATGAGATTGTGGGAGAAATTTCCTTTTAAAAATAGAATTTCTGATAAAGTAATAAACTTACTTATGCAATAAATAAATATGGACAGGGAAATTGACCACTGAGACACGCTCCCAGTTACCTTCAGCTGCATAGAACATGGCAAAGCCTGAGAATCACTAGCCCCTTCCTGAGATCCTGACACTTTCCCCAGCTGCAACATTTCTAATTACCTGATCAGCATGCCAGGAGCACAGGGAGAGGATGTAGAAGCTAAAGACAAGTCCAGGCCAGGGAAGATCTCCAGTGATGGGATGTCAGAAGATATGGAAAGCATCTGGGTGAGGGATGCAGCATTCTGGCTTGGCAGTCCAGCTTCCTTCACTGATCATACTTGAGACAGCATGGAAATATTTATCCAGTAAGCCCTGGTGTCCTACTGCTTCCTTAAAGGCTTAAAAACACAACATAATGTGTATTAGTACCTTCAAGAGTGCAGCAATGTATAGCTGAAGAACCAAAATTGCAAAGGCCCAGTTTGACTGATCACATCTAATGCAAAAAGTACAACTGTAAATCAGTGACCAACAGAGTCATAGGCATTAAGACATTTGTATCTGAGAAAAGATTATTTCTTCCAAAGAGCAAGAAAATTATAGTGGACACTGGTGATGGTTGTGGAACCAGGCCCACCCAAACCCTTTCCTGGTGGCACAACCCCTCTTCCAAGATGCATTCTACCAAGTGGGGCTTAGGCAGGCCTAGTGAACCCACAACCTCATTCTAACTTGGAATATGACCCAGACTGGCCAATGCCTCTTATTTCCTGGCAACAACTATGTGCCAGAAATGGACATGAGACCCTTGTTGGGCAATCCAAACTGTCCCAGGATCCTTCTGCCAAAGGGACCAAAAGAAACTGCTTCCTTCCTTCAGATTGTGAAGCTACTATGGCAGTTTGAAGTTATTTTGTCCACCTGGTTCATTTAGAAGCCTGGATCTAGCCATGCCTGAAGGTAATATATCCCTAGAGTTTTTAGCTATGTGAACAAAAAAAAAATTACTTGCTT
>PVIY010052400.1:0-15210 GCA_004026745.1 Myrmecophaga tridactyla
CTGAAAAAAAGTCTAGGGATCTGAAGAAATCTGTGGACTTAAAGGTTTGAACGGCTCCTAGTATGTCTGAAGAAGGTCCAGGGAGTCCGAGGAGTTCTGAGAGGGACCCAAGAGTAACCGAGGGGGACCTGGGGCTCTGAGAGGATCTGGGAGTACCGAAGGGATTACAGGCCCTGAGATGCTCTGGCTGTGGTCTGGCGGCAGGGCAGGCAGGAGATGCACCCTCTGCCCCCTCCCGGTGGCTCACAGATGCAGCTGCTGCGAGACGAGTCGAGTAGGAAGCCATCGGGACACACGCAGGTGTACCCGCCGCGCGTATTCGCACACTCCCCGTGCTGGCAGCGCCCGCCTGTGGCGCACTCATCCACGTCTGCAAGAGACGGAGAGGTGAAGGCAGAGTCGGGGACCACAGCCAGGTCCCGCCAGGCCCGCCCTCTGGCTCATTGCCATCCCTGAACCCTCTCACCTTCGCAAGATCCGTTAATCCTTTCGAAGCCGGTTGGACATGGTCTATCCGCGGCGCCCATTCGGTCGGTGTTCGCTGGGGAGAGAGGAGAGGAGTGGGTCCCGGGCGAGTGGGCGGAGCAAGAGTGGTGGGACTGAATTGGGGTGAAAGGGATTGAGGGCGTGGGCGTGGCTTGAGTGCCAGGACTGTTTAGGTTTGCGGTCTGAGAAGGCAACGTGGGAGGTTCCAGAAGTGCATGGGTGGAGCCAAAGACAGAGATGAGGTGGATGGTCCCAGAAAGATATGAGTGGGTCTAGACTGGAAATGACCCCCACAACGGGATGGGCGTGGCTAGAACCTGCGAACTGGGTTCACCTCTGGGCTGGGGACCTTGAGCTGGGGACTGCAACCGCTCGCCTGCTCCGAGCACCTCGGGGACGTCGTGAGGCTTACCCAGGTGCTCCAAGCATGGCTGACAGTCATGAACGCCCCAGGCCAAGCCGGCCCCCCCGCAGCAGACCTCCTGCGTCCGAAGCCCCGGCAGCGGGGACGCACACTGCAGGGAAGTGTAGGGTGAGCGCGCCCCCGCGCGATGGCGCGTTCCAGGCCCCTCCCCACCAGCCTCTTCTCACTTCGCTTCCGCGTAGTTCCCGAAAGCAGTAACCGTAGCCCGAGGCGTCGGTGTAGCGCTCGTCTCTGGGCCCGCTCTGGGCCAGCACCGTGTAGGGCGCTGCCGCCTCCGCCCGCGCCGCCGCCTCCGCCCGCGCCACCGCCTCGGCGTCGGGCTCCTCCCAAGGTCCGGACACACGCTCCACCTGGTGCACCACCACCGACGCCTCCTGCGGGTGCTCCACGTGGACACTCACCATAGACGCCACGCCTGCGGAGGCACGACTAGGACTCGGAATGGGGGGAAGGGCGAGCAGGGAAGGGTATTCAGGAAACGATGGGGGCCAGAGGAAGGGCGAGGTATGGTTAGAGGAGTCGGAGGGGCTCTCCAGCCGCAGTCTCCTCACCATGCTCATCGTCGCGGTGGTTGACCAGTGGCATGGTGTACACCGAGCGGGTGAGGCCCGGCATGGCCGGGGCCGGGGGCCGCGCGCCGGAAGAGTGCAGCTGGCAGAATTTGCCCGCGAAGTCCGGCGGACAGAGGCAGCGGTCGGGTTTCACGCACACCCCGCCGTTGTGACAAATCAAGGGGCACAGGACTAGGGGGGACGAGAGTCAACACTCAGGATCGGCAGCCCTGGGGGCAGCCGACCCAAGCTAGCCCAGTTGTTCAGCGACGACGCCCTACGGCTAGCGCTCAGTTCTATGTCCCTCCGCCCAGCTGGATGTCGAGGCCCTGTCCCAACTCTGGCCCACCTGCATTGGCCCAGTCGCTCAGCCCTAGGAAGTCTAGCCTCGCCCACGAGGCCGGCTAGCCCCGCCCCTGATTCTTAACGCGCTTGCATGTGGCCCCTCCCCCTCTCTCTGGTTGGTCGGATTCTATCTTCTGGCTAAATTCACGGCGTTCCAGTCGCGTCCAGATAGTGCTGACCCCGCCCATTACTCAGCCCCGCCCAGAACAAATCGCTTCTCCTTAGCATCTAGCCCCACTCATGCACAGTCTGGCAGGATCCTTGGCTGTTCCAGTCCCGCCCACTCAGCCCTAGTCCGTTCCATTGACTCAAACGAGAGTTTAGCCACGCCCTGGCATCACTTACCCCCTCACCCCAACTCGGTCTCCTTGGCATTCTAGGCCCGCCTACACCCCTTCTGGTAGGGTTCATCCAGTTCCAGCTCCGCCTATCAGCTGTGCGCCCCCCTTTAGCTCCGCCTACATCACCTACTACTTCCAACAGCAGGCTTGTAGGCCCCGCCCACCAAGTCGTCTAACCTGTGGCTTTTAGCTCCGCCCACTTCCCGTTCCTCACGCTGATTTGCTCCAGCCCAGTCATTCACGCCCCTCCCACCCCACCTCCGGGCTCTCCAGGCATCCTAGTCCCACCCACCTCCCCTCAACTCTGGCTCTAGAGTTCTAGCTCCGCCTTTTTGCCTCTGGGGAGGAGCAACGAGCGGGAACAAGCCTTCTCTCCCTTATGCGCGCCCTCGCTGGGCCCCAGGCCACCTCTAGGCGGGGCCCTGCCAGCTGTGCGGCGGGGTAAACAAAGAGAAGGGTGCGGCGGGGGCAGGGCGGCGGCTCCGCATTCCCGACCCTTGGGGAGTCCCGGGCCCATCGAGCCAAAGGAGGCTGGACGTGTCCTGTGAGGGCACCTCCTCCCTCTCTCCCCCGGGGCCGCCAAGAACAGCTGGAGACAGCTGTGCGAAGGGGAAGAGGAAGCAGGAGGCCGATGCCGTCCAGGGAGACGTGTGGGGGATTCTGAGCCACAAATGGAGAGAGAAAAGCATGGGGGGAACCCTCAAATTAGAAAGGGAATAGGGCTGGAGTCCTGGGAGGAGATCAGCTAGAAGGCAGGCACTCTGGGGTTCAGAGTTTCTAGAGTGGAGAAGAAAACTAGTCTGGAGGAAACTGACGTATTCCTTCAATAGGAGTCCCCTGATCCTTTTGGGGGAGTTTCCTAGAAAACATTGGACTTTAGGGTCTTCCAGGGGACTTACAGTTTGAGGGTGCTGAGAACAGGGTTTAGATGGAGAACTGGGACTCCTCGGGGTCCACAGGAATGGAACCACATGGCTAGGAAGACCCTAGGATCCTGAGACCCTCCTGCCCACCCCTACCCCCGGGTAAGAGATTTGGGAGGCCCATGTCTTTTGAGTAATGGTTGCCTGGTGTGGGGGGAGGGGACCACAGTGTCTGGTGTTACTTTGGAGAATCAAACTGATAGATACCAACTCTGAGATCCTCTGAAGAGAAATGGGATCAGAGCTTCCTGGGAAGGGGTCAGCTGGAAGAGAACTAGGAAATCAGGAATCTCTGACGGGACTGTGGTAGGCTCAGTTAGAAATATAAGAAAAGAGGAGCCTTTTATGGGAAAATAATTCAAGTGGAAAGCAGAGTTACCACTGTATAGGGTTCATAATCCGGAGTTTTTCCTGGAAGTCGGGAGGGGTAGCTAGGGGACAGAACTACCAGCACTACGGAATTCTATAGAGGTCTCTAGTGAGGGGCATGGTTTGAGGGTGTGGTGTACCTTAGAAGAACGGGGGAAAACACTGAAGGAGCTGGTCTCTGGAGTGTTGTCAAGGAAGAGGAGGGGGCTTAGGGTGCTGATGATAGAGGCTCTGGGGCCCTTCAGATAGAGGAGTCAAGCCAGGATTCCAGGTGCTCCAATGGAGATCCTTAGTTGAATGACAGGGCCGAGGAGAGGCTTAACCATGAATCAAGATTCCAAATTGGAAGGGGTCTCTGAGGGGGATGGTGGGGTGGGAGTTGGGGGGTGGAAACCCATCCAAGCTTGGGGGCATTTCTAAGCCTCCAAAGTCATTTCTCTGCATGCTATTGGCCTGAATGCCGGCCCCCAGCACAGCTCCCTGGTGGCGCCCACACTCCCGGCGGCCGCTAAACTGGCAATGCCAACTCCATGCTCCAAGCCCCTGGCGGAATGGGGAGCTGAGGACATCGGAGTCCTGCCGAGGTCAGCCCCCCCTTCACATGCCCCTCCTTAAGCCTCCAGGGGCCTGGCACCCGCCTGGGCACGGCGCCTGGCACGGGCGCGTTAGGGCTGGGCCGGGAGGGAGTGAAGGAAGGAGAAAGGAAGGGGAGGAGAGAGGGAGTGGCAGCGGGCGGGTCTCAGGCTGGAGATGAGCTCACGCCGGCCCGGGCTGGGCTGGCTGGGGGCCAGGCTGGGCGAATTCTCGGCGCCAGGGGCCCCCACTCCCCACTGCCGAGGGCCTGGGGGGGTGGGAGCAGGGAAGACCCGACCAGGGAAACCGAGCACCCACGTGCCTTGGGGCCAACAGGTGGCACGCCCTCCTCACCTCACCTGAACCCCCGGGAGCTCCCCATCTCCAGCGGAGCTTGGTGCGCACCGCCTCCTGTCTTCTCCGCCCCCAGAGGGCGCCCCTTCCCCTAGGCCTCCTATCTGGATTTCTCTCGCACGTGGGATCCCTGCAACTCAGGGCCTGTAGAGACCCCCACCCCCCTTTCTGGGTGCTTTCCCTCTCATGATAACTTTCCCCAACTCAGTCTCTCTCCTCAGGAGCACTCCCATCCCAGACTCCCCTAAATTTCAACCACCCAAAGTTCCCATAAACTGAGAACCACCCCCCACCCCCTTCCCACCCCTGCATCGCTGAAATTCTCCCTTGCTCCCCGGAGACCCCTTACTCACAATCTCAGATCTCAGGCTCCCTTCTCAAATGCTCCCAGGCCCCTCATTTCTGGGATCCCCTACCTTGACTCAAAAGGCATGAAAGACGACCCCAATCCCCTCATTTCTTGCAAAACCCACACAAAAAAACCCTCAGGACCCACCCTCACAAGCCAGGAATGTGGGGTTTCCTTCGCCAAATACGCCCGGGATTCCCCGGCACTCCCAGACATGGAATCTGGGCTCCCTCTCCCTAGGGAACTGTCTCCCCTTCCCCAGGGGTCCTCCTCCCCCAGGATACCCGCCTCGGGACCACCTCCCGGCACTCACAAGCGCGGAAGCCGGGTCCCCCCGGGGCCGCCCCGCCGGGCGCGCCGCTGTCCACGCTGGTGGCGTTGCGGGGCGCGCAGGTCGGGGTACAGCGGGAGCCGGTGGGCCCATGGACGCAGCGCAGGCCGCACACGGCCGGGGTGAAGCGCACGCGGAGGCGCTCTCCGGGCCGGCCCAGCCCGGGCTGCGTCCCGAGCAGCGCCAGCAGCGCTAATAGCGACACCCAGAGCAGCCGCGCGCGGCCCGCCATGGCTGCAGCGCCGCGCTCCGCCGCGCCGCCGCCCCAGCCCGCCGGAGGGGCCCGGCCGCGCCCGCCCGCCCGCGGGGGAGGGCGGCCGCGCCCCCGCTCAGGCCCCCCCTCCCCACCACTCCTTCCCCGGCGGCCGCGCGGGGGCGCGTGGGGCTGGGCGCGCAGCCAGAGGCGCGCAGGCTGGGCGCTAGACTCGCAGGGGGGAGGGGGCGCCCCCTCTGTCCCTGCCTGCTCGCACCAACAAGTGAATGGGGCCCGCAGGGGAGCGGCGAGGAAGGAACAGGTGGGGGCAGGCGGGTTTCTCCCCAAACAGAGCTATATTCATAAAGAGGAAAGAGTCGTGGGGGCCTTATTTGGGGAGGCGGCCAAAAGATGACCCTCTGCCCTGAGCGTAGAGAAGGGGGGCTTCATCTGGGTAGGTGGATGAGATGGCACATCTGGGCAGCCAGGTGGCACATCTTAGTGGGGGGGGGGCAGGAGAAGGGTGGGTGAACCTGGGCACATGAAGAAATTGAGGGTCCTGGGCAGAAGGCTGGGGTTGGGGGTGGGGCACATCTGAGAAGGCAGTCACATCTGGCCAAGAATCCCCCACACCTGGTGGGAGAAGTCAGAATGGACAGAGGGAAGCAGTGAATTGAGGCTGTGGGCGGGGGGTCCTCACATCTGGCCGGAGGCCCACATCTGGAAGACTTTAGGGAGGAGGGGACACATCTGGGCTGAAGGCCACAGCCGGAGGGGGACTTTTGAGGGTGGTTGAGACTAGGGTGATTTAGCCCGGGGGCCGAACCGGAGCGGGAGGAGGGCAAGGGGGGAGGGTCCGGGAGAGCAGGGGGAGGCCTTTGGCCCCCAGCCGCCCCGCAATCTTGGGCGTTCGGTGCCCGGGCAGGCGCCAACCCGCACAATCGCTTTTGTTGTCTGGGCTGGTTGGGCCGCGCTCTCTGCCCGGCCAGCGCCCCCCTCTTCAGCCGCGGGGGGCCAGGACGCCTGGCTTCCCGGCCCCACCCCCGCGGGTCAGCGCCTCTGGCGGGCGTCTGGTCCTGTCCCGGGCTCACCTCTCACGGCCGGACGCCGGGGTCCCTGGAGGGGGCCGCGTCCTAAGGGCGGGGGGGGGGGAGCGGGGGGCTGGACTACAATGAGGGACGGGTAGGCGGCGGCTGGACCGTGGGAACCAGACGGCTTTATCTGGCCCGGAACCCCCCGCCCCCAGGCCGAGGAAGGGCGGATGTTCTTACCCCGGGCCTGGCCGGCGGGGGCGCGCTGTAGTGGGGGCCTCCTTCTCAGCAGTACCCGGCCCCCCGGCCCGCCGGGCCGCCGTCGCCTCAGCAGAGCTCGCGCCTCCTGCAGTCTGGGTGGGAGGGGACGGCGAAGGCGCTGTCACAGCGGTTAGGCGGAACCCCGCGCTAAAAGGGGCCTCAGACGCCAAGAGAAGGCCTCCGAGCAGCGGCTCTGCACCCACCCCCTCCTCTCCCTTACGGAGACCAGGTCCCCAGCGCGCTTCAGACTCTTGAAAAGAAACAAAGACCCGCGGGAGAAACAGAGATGAGGAGGCAGAGAGAGGAAGGGGGTGAGAGAGAGGGGTAGAGACAGAGCCATTGAGATAAAGAGATGGTAGTGAGACAGAGACAGAGAGACGCACAGGGAGAAAGCGTCAGTTACAGATGAGAGAAAACAGAAAGTGACATGGAGATGAGACAGAGCTGGAAAGAACAAGAGAAAGGGAGTTGGGGGACAGAGAGGGAGACCTAGAGACCCCGAGTCTGAGATAGGCAGGGAAAAAAGTGAAGAAATAAAATCAGGTTATAGGAGAGAAAGAACCGAGGTAAAGAGACAGGAAATCCAGGGGGCAGAAAAAGAGGTGTACCAGGAAATGGGAAATGGTGGAGCAATTGGGAGCTCCCCAGGCTCTAGTAGGGGCGGGGTTGCACACTCACGTCAGTGGCTGCCAGTTAAGGGACACCTGTCTCTTCCTCGCGCTGGGGCTTGGTCGGGAGGACACTGGGGCCAGGCACTGCTGGCGGCCTTTGCACGTTTTGGGCAGGCAGCTCCGGACCCTGCAGGAGGCTTTGGAGACATGAGATACTAATGGTGGTGACTGTGGGTCCGGGAAGGGGGTATGGTGGGCGGCAGTGTCCACCTCTCTGGACTTAATGTATCCAACTTTCCAATGGAAAGGGGCCTCTCAGCCCTCTGCTCCCACCCCTTTCGCCCCTACCCATGTCCCACCTGAAGAACCCACCTCTGATGCAGCGGCTTCTCCCCGGCACTGGGCCTGAGCAGCAGCGACAAGCAGGGAGCCTATAATTGCAAGGGTGAAGGTCACACAAGTTTGCGGTGCCCCTGAACTCCCGAAAGGGTGTCATTGGCTGGGGCTGGGGGAGGGGGAGGGAGCCCAAGATTAGGCCTGAGGGAGTTCAAATAGCTGGGAAACTAACTTCAGTCAGGTCTCTTGGAACCTCAGATTCCCCATCTGAGCAATGGGAAGCAAACTGGCTTAGATCCTCCACAGATGGTCACAGCAACACTACGCCTATTTGTTTTGTGGATGGTTTAGCCGTAAGGTTTTGTTGGAAAAGACATTTCAACGTCTTCAAATAATAAAAAAAAAAAAAAAGAAAGAAAAGGAAATTTCAAAGGGGATTCCTAAGTGCATTTCCAGGCTGGGACTGTCTGGAATCTAGGACCCCACCCCACAAAGAACAACTCTGTTCTGGACTCAGCCACCATCCCACTCATGGACAGCAGGTGACACTGTTTCCATAAGGTTCAACGACTGGGGAGAGCGGTCTCCCCTTTGATTGTGGGTTCAGCAGGGTGCTGTGGTGGAAATGGGTGCAGAAGGTGCAGAAGGAGCAATGGCCCGGGATTGGGAATCCCGAGGCCTGAATTCTAGCCCTGCCCTTCCACGTGGTGTGTCCTGGTACTAGCGTCTCCTAGTCTCTGGGTCTCAGTTCCCTCCTTCCCAGGAGAACAGGGTCTTCCTTGGAGAAGTCTCAGAGCCCAGAGGGTCTCAGATTCTGGGTGGTGGAGCCTCCAGCTCAGGAGCAAGCGTTTCGCGACCAAGGGTCCCCCAGAGAAGTCCATGATTCCCAGGCTAAGGGGGGCAAGGGATGAAGCCATTCACGAAAGCCGAGAGGAGGGAAATGGGGGTGGGTTGGGGGCACTGCGAAGGGGACGTTTGGTGCATGGGACCCTTCCAGCCAGGTGGAACCCAGTGGGAGAGGAGGCCGCTCCTGTGGGAGCCTCCGGGACCCCCGATTCTGCAGTCTTCCCTCCCGCCTTCTCCCGGGGTTAACCCCTTCCGGGCCCCGCCCCCGGCGCGGCTCGAGTTACTAAATGCATTCGCAGAGACCCAGGCGGGAGCTGAGCCCGGGGCCTTTGTAACCCAGCAGAGCGCGGGGCCGTGGGGCGGGGGTGGGGGTGTGGGCGGACTGTTTCCTTCGAGCTCGTCACCCGCAGGCCGGGGGGAGCTATAACCCTCAAATCTATAGGAAATCATGGAATCTCTCGCTATGAAATCACTACTTCACTCAATTCTTAAGCCTCATAATTCTAAAAAAACTCGGGCATCCTCAATTCTCGTGAAACCTGAGGACCACCCCCCAATTCCCCAAAGCCCCTCCGCTTCAGCTCAGAGTCCAGGTTTTCCTAACACCTTGGAAAAATCCGGGTCCCTTTTAGTTAATCCAGGAGCCTCCAAATCCTAGAAAGCCAGGATATCCCAACACCTATTCATAAAGCTCCCTTATAAACCTCTTCATATCATTCCACCTCAAAACACCAAAGAAACTTGGGGAACTCATCCCTGCCTAAGGGCCCCACCCATCTCTATCATCCTATGCCCATATAAACTGGGTACCCTTCCTCTAATAAACCCCCAAATTCCCTGGAATCATATCCGTCTCCACTACGGCGGAAGGGAACTTTCTTCAAAATTTTAGTTCTTCCCAGATTCTAATCCCTACAAAATATGGGGAGGGGGGTGTCTACAAATCCGGGAGTCCTGACCCTTTCATCCTCACACCTAAGCAATGGGCTCGTATTCCCCTAAATCCGAAAGCCCTGGACCTCCGGGACCACCAGACTTTTTGGATGGACAGACACAAGGTAGAGGGGACACAGCGGGGCTTACCCGGCCGGGCGGCCTGGGATCACCGCGACCTCGACGGCCTGGCTGGGGCTGGGGCTGGGGCTCGCAGCGGAGGCGGCGGCGGCTGCAAGGAGCAGCAGCAGTTGCAGCAGCAGGAGGGGGCGGCGGCCGCCCGGGCCAGGGCGCCGCATCGTGTCAGGCGCCGAGTCCACCTCCAGGCCCGCGCTCTGTCCAGCGGGTCCGACTCGGCGCGGCCCCGCCCCTCGCCCCCGCCCCCGCCACAGGCAGACTCACTTTCTCCATCTCCTAAGCCACCGGCTGCGAACTTCCCGCCAATCAGAGCCCGGTGCCGCCAGGGGGCGCTCCCCTTGCGGCCAATCGGGAGGCTGCAGGGGAGGAGCTAGAGGGACAGGTGCTGGGAGGGGGACGGCCGGGCCTTGCGTTCTCCAAGCCGTGTGGGGAAGTCAGACGTCGGGGTACTGAGTCCCCTCTCGCTAACGCCGAGGCCCCCAACTGTGGGGATGCTGGGGTTCCTCCGGAGACTGGGAGAGGTGCGGAGGAGACTAGACTGACTCCCAGGCTAGACACCGGCTCGCGGGTCTCATCCCTCCATCCACGGTTGTGGGAGAAGTCGCTCAGAATTTGCTTTCTAGCTGTTGTAGATGCTGGAAGCCCCTATGGGTGCCCAGTCCCCACGCGAGGCATTCAGGATTCTGGGAACGGGAAGCGAATCTGCACTGAGCCCCAGGCCGGCCCTCTGAGAGTCCCAGACCCACGCTGGATCTACCCCAAAGGATCTGCCCCCTTCTCAAAGACCTGTACTTCGGGAGTTCCAGGCTCACCACCTGCAAAAAGCTGGTTCCTGTCCTTCAGATGTTCAGATGGCCCAGGGGTCTCTTGGAGGTCACCTAGCTCCACCCCCTTCCTGTAAGACCCCTTCACCCTCCACCCTCAGAGGGAACCAGACTTCTTCCTCTGCTTTTATCTTGAAAGATTCCTAAGGGCACCCATCCCACTCTCAGAGTTACAATCTTTGCCTTAGAGACTCCCAGACTGGGATTGGGATCCCTTGGGAAGGATCTCAGCCAGCAGGAGCTCCTGGGTACAGAGGGTCTTAGGCCCCACCTGCACTTCCTTTAGTGGGTTCCAGGCTCCAAGCCCTGCTCACAGTTTCCCAACTCTGAGGGCCTCAAGCCCAGCTCATTCTCTTCATTTGAAATTAATACAACACAAATTTCGCTTCTCTTTCCGCAAAGACATCGCTCCTAGATTGTCAGGCCACACCCCTTCCCACAGAGAATTGGGGTTCGGCCCCACACTTAGGATCCCCTGAAAATCTGCCTTGCCTGCGAGGGTTCCAGGCCCCCTCTCTCGCTTCAGTTTGATCCTCAAGGTTTCCTGTTGCGGCGTTAGCCCCGCCCTCCAGCCTAGGCTCCACCCACAAAGGGCACTAGGCCCCGCCCCTGACAACAGACCTATCCAAGACCAGATTAAGAACAGCAACTGACCCAACTTCGTCCCCATCCCCAGCACAGACGAGGGACCCCTTAGAGCCCACCCCCCACCCATGCAATGAGACACAGAGGCTGCCTCACAGCCACACTCACACCGTTATTGCTACCTACAGCAAGTCATGCCTCCATTCCACACTGACACCCAGAAATCCGGGCCTACCCACCATCCAGGGACACACTGCCCCCCGGAGCAGTGGCAACGGCACTCTGCCTCATTCACGGCCATTCGTGGGCAGTCTCCATGTGACGGTGGGAGGAAGTGTGTCACCGTAGGCCCAGCTCTGCCCACTAAATACGCTCCCTAACCCTGTCTTTTTGTGGCCTCCGAGATCCCTGCCAGTGTGGCTCTGTGGGACAGCGTGTCCCTGCCCACATTTCCCCCCCTCTTCCCCTCCTACCCTGTGGCCGGAGCATCTGCTCGGGGGCGCTGTAGAAATTTCTCCCTTCAGCCTGGGATCCAGGGCATCTTCAATGCTAGTTGCTAGGCAACAGCCTCTGGCTCACCACTGCTGCTTCCGGGGATGGCGTCGGCTTCCCTTCCCCCCAGAATTTGGAGTCCCCCAGCTTCCAGTCGCTCCAAACCAGTGCCCTGATCTCCCAGACTGTAACTATTGTACCCCTTGGATCTGGATCTTATTTCAACCCTTCAGAATCTCTCAGAGTGCTAGATCCCCCGCATTCCAGAATCTTCCTCCCACTCTGTGCTCTCCCCTCTCCCCCAGTTTTATCCCTGCAACTTCAAAATAATCTTTAGCATTCCAAGTTCCCTGACACTCCAGATCTCTATCCCTCAGTTCTAGAATCACCAGAAGTCCAGAAACACAAGTGTTCTGGATCCGTCACTCAAAATGAGCTCAGTATTCTAGATCTGTGGACATTTCAAAGCAGCCTCAAATTCTAGACACTCTGATGCTCCAACCCTCTATATTTTAGAAATCCTGACATTCAAATATCCCATGTTCTGAAAGCAATGTCATGTAAAAACAATTCCAGTTTAAAATTCCTAAGTATTCCAGAACACCCAGGTTTTAGAATCACTAACCTTCTAGAACCCCAATTTGCATTCTAGATTCTTTGGCAATGCAGAATCCCCTGACATTATGGATTTCTTGAAATGCAAACAAACCTTCTAGTGCTCTAGTAATGTTGACATTCCAAAATACCCCGCTGCAGGATTTTGAGTTGTGTATCCCAGAAAAAAAATATTCTTAATCCCACTCCTGTGGGTGTGACCCATTGGAAACAGGAACCTTTGAAGATGTTTTTAGTTAAGGTGTGGCCAACAGAATCAGGTTGGGTCCTGGTCCTATTACTGGAAACCTTAAAAATGGAAAGTCACAGGGAGGAGTGGAACCCAGAAGAGAAAGGAGAGGACATCCTCATGTGACAGGAAAATCAAGAAACCCTAAGTAAAAGGAGAGGACATCCTCATGTGACAAGAAAATCAAGAAACCCTAAGTATTGCCAATCCACCAGAATGCTACTGACCCCAGAAGGAAGCAAGCTTTCAGTCCCTAAAAATATGAGACAATAAATTCCCATTGTTTAAGCCAACCCAATGTGTGGAACTGGAAACTGACTTCCACATTCTAGATTTCTCAGTAATCCACAACCCTTTCTCTATGTCCTATACGTCTCACTATTCCAGAGTTCTTGACATGCAAAATATTCATACTGGTGGAGATTCACAGGGCTTCTAGGATACTTCCCTATCCTAGAATCTCTGGCTTTCCAGATTCTTTTGTCAGAACCTCTAGAATCTTAGATTCTGAGAAATGCCAGGGAGACCCTTAATATTGTAAATCTACTAGCACTCTAGAATAGAGAAGATCTCTGTTCTAGATTCCCTAACATTCTAGACCACGCTTCCTCAAGTTTCAGAAGCTCCAGCATTCCAGAAAATCCAGGCATTCAAGAAGCAACACTTTCTGATGTCTCTTGTCCCATCTCTCTTTACTAGCCCAAAGGAAAAGAAGCCAAAAGCTCCCCAGAAGAGGTGCCATAGAAAACAGACACTAATTGGGGAAAATTAAAAAACGTCAAGCATGTCTGGTCTGGGGTGAACTGACCCTGTCCCACACGCCCTTTCTGGTATGGGCAGGAAAGGGGAGAGGGACTGAGAAGCCAGGGGGCTGGACAAGGTGTTTGTGGTGACAAAGTTGGGGGAAAGAGCAATTCTGTACTTGACATCTGCGTTCCTACCTATCTGTAGCCATTCTCCCCTTCCCGAAGCGATTCTCTCCTTCCTGGGATAACAGCATCCTGAATTCTCCTCTCAGGAGCCTCTACTCCTCTCATTCCAGGTGGGGCTGACCTCACCTCCTGGCTTGTGAGAGCACATGACCCAGCCTGGACCAATGAAATCCCTTCGTCACACTCCCTATGGTGATTGGTTCAGGAATGGTCACATGACTCCCTTCAGGCCAATAGGAGCCATTCCTGGAATTTTTTTGCTGGTCTTTGAGGAAAAATGCTTAGCATGGAGCTGCATGGAGTCATCTTGGCACAGAGGGGAAATCCTGACTAAATGACACATCCCAGAGGGAAGCAAAAGCTGAGAGATGGAAAGGCAGATCTTGGAGGAGTGTTTGAACCCATGGATTTTGTCATGCCTAAAGCTGGCATCTGATATTGCTGACTCTGCTACAAGGGACTGGGTTGGGCCGCACAGCGCCACCCCAGCCTTCCCTCCAAGAACGTAAGCCAGGTGTTGGCAGTGAGGACTTTATTGGGGGTAGAGTGACTTTGGCATTGAGAAAAGGGGGAAGGTGGTGGCCTAATAACGATGACCACTCTGGACCTGGCCCTGAGCCCAGGGGTCTGACTGGAAGCAGGAGGCACCTGAGGCCCCCCCGGACCAGGGCATCCAAAGGCATCATGGTATCTGTGTTCAGAAGGAGGTTTCATTGAGCTTCGTCTTTGGGGGTGCGAGGGGAGCCCCGAGACCCGTGGAGGGCCGGGGGGCTGGTGTTGGTGGCCTTCGGGGCTCCGGCCCGCTGCGCACCAGTTCCTGGCAGCGTTCCACAAAGCTGCCTCCCCCACGGCGCCGGGCCTCAGCCTGCGGGGGACTCGGGCTCCCGTGGCGGCTAGACAGGGAGGTATTGCTGGAAGCCAAGTGGAGACTGGGAAGGAAGTCAGTGCAGGTCACCATGGGGCCGCTGGGCCACTCCTCCCACAAGGCCACCGTCCTCCCCTCTCCCCCCATTGCACAGTAGGGAAAGTGGGGTCCCCGCTACCTGGTGAGAGAGGTGCGGGGTGAGGGGCTGGGGAGAGAGCTCCGTGAGGAGCCTATTGGGGCTAGCTCGCACTGCTCCAGTTGTTTCATCAGCTCTTCCTCTGTCAGACCACCTGCTGCAGGGCAGGGAAGCAGGGTCAGGGAGTAAGACAAGGGTCACAAGGCAAGGGCCAGGGATCAGGGGTTGGGGTAGGAGCAGGGATTCAAAGATCAAGGGAGAGGGGTCAGCAAGGGATGAAAGGGCAAGGAGGGGTTGGAAGGCAGAGCAAAGGGGTCAGAGGACAAGGACAAGGATTAGAGGGCAAGGGCTTGGGAAGAGAGATACCAATGAAGTAGATTGTGGAAGGGCCTGTGGGGACTGGGAACGGGGCTGATGTGGGGCAGGGAATACCAGGGTCCTGGCCGAGGCCATCCATGGCGGTGGTCAGGTCCCACATGGCCAGGCTGCCGTTGGCCTGGCCGGTGAGCAGGTAGCGCCGGGGCCTAGAGCCGAGCCGCCGGGAGCCCTCGCATTCGAGCACGGTGAAGGCAGTGGTAGGGGAGCCGTCCACTGAGCGCACTGAGCACACCCTAAAGGGAGTGGAGGAGGGTGTGAGGGGCCTCCTGGCCACCCCAGGACCCTGGGGCTCAGCCTGGATCTGCCTCCCATTCTCACACACCTCCTGGGGTCACAATGCCTACTATTACAGCTTCAGTTCCTGCCCCTCCTGATGACCCCCAATTCTATGTGCCCACCCCAACCTCCTCCTCTCCTGAGCTCAGGCCCTAAGGACTGCAGCAGCCTCCTGGACAGCCCTGGCCCTGTACACCCTCCAAATGCCCCAAATGTCCTGGGATCTTTTTCCCCCAAATCTGCTCCTGTTCCTGGTTCCCATCTCAAGAAAGCCCCACCTAAGCCTTGCCCTAGATGCTCCCTCCACCTCTTGTCATTCCCCACGGCCTGTCCCTTCAGCCATCTCTCTCTTCCCCAATACCACTCTGGTCCAGCCCTGCCCTCTCCCACCAGGCTCCTGTCCCGGCCTCCTCCATGGGGTGTTAGTCTCCTATCCAACCTCCAGTCCACCCCTCTCCCAGCAGCCCTGGCTCTCCTGTACAT
>PVIY010052401.1:0-15202 GCA_004026745.1 Myrmecophaga tridactyla
GGGTCTTTTTTTGGGGTGCCCCATCTCAGCACTTAGTTGCTCCTTATTTCCGCTCTTCCTATATGCTTTAGAATTTTCTTCACTTCTTATTAACCAATCTCTTATTACTCCAGTCCCCTGTGGTAGTTAGTAATTCTTAATATTAAACATTTCCTATTTAAATTACTGTGTGGTTTCTCTCTCCTGATTGGACTCAGATGGGTAGACCAGTTTCCTCAGTTTCTCTGGTATAAAAAGCCTTGGGTCACGTCACCTGCCAGGTAGGGTTATTGCATTTATGTGTGTGTTAGGCTGGAGGGTGCTGGTTCAGGTATGAGGGCGCATCACACGGGGTTGGGGTGCTGGGCCGGCTGCTGGGCCAGGTGCTCACCCTCCACCCTGTCTCCCTACCAGACATCCTCTGCCCCCACCCCTCCAACCCAGCACAATTGTGGCAGGATTGGGAGGGTCAGCTCACTGCATCAGGCCCAGACAGATCCCCCAGCTGCAAGCAAAGAGCAGAAATGGGGAGAGTGAAACAGTTGTGCCCTTTAATGTCCAGTGAGGGGTTGGGGATCCTGGTCAGAAAACAGCCTGCCCGCCCGCTCCCCAGCACTTCAGAGTCCAGCGCCCACTTTAAGGATTCTCACTGCACGCTGCCAGGAGGCCCAAAGGACTACCCAGGGACTGGGCTGGCACACGTGGGCATGGCTACAGAGGACACACCTGAGTGTGGTCTGTTCCTTCTCATTGTACCCCAGATGCTCTGGCACCTCAGTTCCCACCTTATCCTGCCCTGTAAATCCCAGAGCCATTGCTTTTATTTAAGGGTCAGTCCAGGTCCATATTTTGGTTCTCGTCCCGTGAGTGAGAGCCTGATTGGCTCAAGAGGATCAGGGGATGACCTTCTAGTTCAACAACTATAGCCAGTGGATTGGAACATGCAGCTGTCCCATGGAACCCTACTGGGGGATGGAGGCAGGTTCCCAAAATGTATCTAATACAGGACTCTATTTATTTAAAACAAAAGAGGTTTATGGAAACCAGGGAGGTACTAATATAAAAATGCCTGACCATTTAATGAACATGGAAAAATAATATAATGATGCTGAAATAATACTGGCATAGCAAGGGCATCTACTGACTTTTAACAATACTGCTTTGCTTCATTATTGTAACTGGTTGCATAAGATCCCATTTTATGGGTGAATGAGAGGTTATTTGACCAATGTCCTACTGGTGGATATTTAAATTTTGTCTAGTCATTTGCAACTGCAAGCAGTGTGACAATGAATACTCTTCTATATATGTCTCTAAGAATAGGTAAGCTTATTTATAAGGATAAATTCCTAGAAGTGGTATTGTAACAAAAGGTATGTGAGTTTTCAATTTTGATAGGTCTTGTCAAGCTGTCCTTCAAATAGCCTGTATTAGTTGTCCTTTCCACAACAACATATGACAATACTTTATTTCCCTCACCATTCATAAACTTTTAAATTCTTGCCAATCTGATAGGTGAAATAAGTATTTCATTGTGGTTTTAATTTACATTTTTCAAAACTTTTGAGTGTGAGGAAACATCTTTCCTCTGTTAAAAGGTATTTGCATTTCTTTCTCTGTGAATTTTCAATGAATGAGCTTTGCTTATTTTTCTATTGTTAGTCTTTTCCTCATTGGTTTGCTTCTTAAATATGAAGAAAATTGGTCCTTTATCTGTCATTTGTGTTGGAAATATTCCTTCAGTTTTTAGCTGCATTTTGGCTCTTTTTATGCTATTTTATGCCATATGAAGTTTAAAAAAATATGCAGTTAAATTGTATCAGCTAGAAATATGTTCACTGATGGGCAGTAGAACAGAAGGCTTAAACAGAAGGGAGAATATTTGGTTCATGCGATATGTAGGGAAAAACTTTTGCTTCCATTGAAAACTGCAATGTCTAGGGTCTACTTTTCTGGGTTATCTGATTCTGTCCAGTAGCTGGACATCCCTTTGCCTTCACTGCCCGTGGTAAACCAGTTCTGTCTATGTTTGCACATTCATCTCAATATCCCTGATCTGCAAACGTGTCTATTCTCTTCATTGTAATACCTTGCCAGTTCCCCTAATAGTGAGTTAAATAAAATCTTTAAGACATGATCAATTTTATATCTGTATGAGAGTCATGATTTCATTTTTTTTTTGAAAATTACCTTTTAACAAACATGAAGTCTGGAGGTAGTCTAGGACGCAGTGACACAATCAGGGTCCCAGGCTTTCTCCATCTTTCTGCTTGATTACTTTTAGCCTTCAGCCTTCATCAACCACATGGTTGCTATAGTGTTGCTATACCTCCAGGCCTCCCATCTGCATTCCAGATAGGGAGGGGCAGAGAATGAAGAGGGTGGGCCTGTATCAAAGAAAAAAACTTTCCCAGAAATCCCCATTCCTGCTTACATCTGATTGGTCAGAATAGTGTCACATGGATATCCCCAGTGATTTTCTTTGCACATTTCTTACCTCATCCCCCCCATCAAAATCAGAGCTTGTTAGCAAAGAGGAGACTGGAAAGGCATCTAGCAGTGTCTGCTACATCAATCTTTTCTTTGGAGTGTCATGATTTTTTGACTAATTTATAAAGGGTTCCCTTAATCTAAGATGATAAAATCTTTTTTTTTTCTCACGAATTCTTCTTACACTTTTATGGTTCCATTTTAAATAAACAATTAGATCTTTGTTTCATTTAGAGTTTGGCATGAAGAATGTGGTGGACTGAATGATGAACCCCAATTTAGACAGGTTCTTGCTCTGATCTGCGTTCCTCTGGGTGTGAACCTACTGTAAACGGGATCCCGTGAAGATGCTGTTTTAAGTTAAGGTGTGGCCCAACGGAATGGGGATGGGTCTTAAAGAAACCGGAAGCCAGTGTAAGAGAAAGCCGCGGGGAGGAGTCGGAAGCCGGAAGTCAAGGGAACCCGGAAGAGAAAAGACCTCTCATGTGAGTCAAGGAACTGACTGAGTGCCGGCGTCCAGAAAGCTACCTACCCAGGAGGAAGCCAAGCCTTCCAGCCTCCAAAATCGTGAGCCGGTAAATTGCTATTGTTTAAGTTAACCTTTTGGGTGAGTAAAGTGAAATAGAGGTTCACTGTCTTTCTCTAAATGGCTAGCTAGTTTTCCATACACAATTTATCGAATATCCTGAAGCGTTTTCATTGGTTACAGATGTTCTCCTTGTTGTTCACTGTATTTCCATTCATAGGCCTGTGTCTGCCTTCTCTTATATTGTTCTATCCCAGTAACAGCTGTTTAAATAGCTATAACTTGACAATATCTTTAAATATTTGGTGGAGCTGGACTCCCCTCCCCTTAATTCTCTTATTTTCCAGGTTATTTATATTATTACTTATATCAAAACAAATTAATCATAGTTAAAAAATTTTAAATGCTAGAAGTAGGTATAAAATGAAAAGTAGTTGCCCAAATTCACCCTTCCACACTCCCAGCCTCACTACCCGGGGGCAGTCACTTAACTCCTTAAGCATTTTTTTCTTTGGTTGGTACTGCCATATATATATGTATTTTGATAATATGGTAAAATGTATTGATTGATCAGTTTTAGCTATATTGATTGTCTTTATCTTGAGACGATGTAGAATTAATTTGCTTAACGTGCCTCTCCTCCTTTATCTTCCCCAAAGGTTAGAATGCTATATCTAGTTATATTGGCAATCAGGAGGTACCTGCCGTTATGACATATATATTGCTCACTATGAAGCTAAATAGAATTTCATTTTCTTTCTTGCATAGCTGTCTGTTTTTCCCAGAATGAATAATTACCTCAGTTTTTATTTGCATACTTTTCCATATGCATAATCTCATTTCTTTCCTCATGTTCTAGTGTCTGTTTTTTTTCCTGGCACTGAAACCATTGGAGTCTTTTTTCTTTTTGATCCAGTTTGGACTGGTTTTTTTCTTTCTTTCTTTTTGTAAATTTTTCATTTTGAAATAATTTCAAACTTACTGGAGGCCTGGTTGCTTTCGAGGCTTACTGCACATCCATCATCCTGGGACTTCTTTTTTGCTATTCTCCTGGATTAAATCTGTGATTTTCTGGAATCCATATTAATTTGTTCTTTTTTAAATCATTAATAACATCTTAATTAAAAGAATTATATACTTCCTCCCTGAATTGGAAGTTTATTGAATATAGAACAGAAATTGACTTGCCAATAGCAAAAACCAAATCAAAACTGTTTTTAGTCTGTAATGTATATTTGAATAGCAGTTACAATTCTAAAAACATAAGTATAACTGTAAGAATGGTATTATAAAACTAATAAATATTGTACTGGTGTTTTAAAAACATTTTTTTATTGAGAAATCTTCACACACATACAGTCCATCCAAAGTATACAGTCAGTGGTTCACAATATCATCGCATAGTTGTGTATTCATCACCATGATCATTTTTAGAACATTTGCATCTCTCCAGAAAAATAAAATAAAAAGAAAAAAACTCATACATACCATACCTCTTACCCTTCCCTTTCATTTACTACTAACTTTTCAATTTACTCAATCGTTTTTACCCCTTGTCCCTCCTATTTATTTATTTATTTATTTATCCTTATTTTTTATTCATTTGTCCATACCCTGGATAAAGGAGATCACAATCACATGATCACATTGTAAAAGCTATATAGTTATACAATTATCTTCAAGAATCACGGCTAATGGGACACAGTTCAAGAGTTTCAGATACTTCCGTCTAGCCACACCAATGCACCATAAACTAAAAAGGATATCTATATAATGCATAAGAATAGTCTCCAAGATAACCTCTCAAGTCTGTTTGAAATCTCTCAGCCACCGAAATTTTTTTTTGTCTCATTCCTCTTTTTCCCCTTTTGTTTAAGAGTGCTTTTTCAATCCCATGATGTCGGGTCCTGGCTTATCCCAGGAGTCCTGTCCCACGTTGACAGGGAGATTTACACCCCTGGGAGTCATATCTCACATAGGTGGGAGGGCAGTAAGTTCACCTGCTGAGTTAGCTTAGAGAGAGAGAGAGAGAGGCCATATCTGAGCAATAAAGGAGGTTCTCTGAGGGTGAGTCCTAGGCATAAGTATAAGGAGGCTTAGCTTCTCCTTTGCAAAGTAATTTTCACAGGGTTGAGCCCCAAGATCGAGGGCTCAGTCTGTTGAACTGATTGTCTCCACAGCTTGTGAGAATATCAGGAATTCCCCAGATAGGGGAATGGAATATTTCCTCCTTTTTCCCCAGGGCACTTTCTTCAAGGGCACTTGGCAAATTCTTTTTTATTTACTTCCCAAATTATTGTTGGGTTTATTTGGGCATCACACTAACGTGTACAATCCAACAAGATCTCAAGCCCTGTTCAAGATTCCCTGTAATTATGGTGTTCAAATAAACTGACCATACAAGTTAAATTAGATAATGCGCCACCCAAAATATAAGTTTTGCACCAAATAAACGTCTCTCCCTTTAGTATCACACAGAATTTGAAGTTTAAAAATATGGACAGTATCATCCTTTACTCTGTATTCTGACTTACCTTATCTTGTCCAGGTCATCTTCATTCATATCTCTAGTTGAAGTCTGATCACTTTTTCAGCTTTTTTAAAATAGTTGCTGTATGGAGTACTGCTGAATTTCAAAATTTCAGTTCTCTAACTCTGAGTCTCAGGTGTCACACAAAAACCGGAGGTTCTAGGGAATGACCAGGTTATACACAAATAGCTCAGTATCTCAGAAGTTAGAAATAACAGTTACAACTCCTGCATATATGTGACTGCTATAAAAGCTTACAATCTAGGACCCTTTGCAGTAGGACCCAATCTGATAATCCATGTTTTCAACTTCAGTTCTCTGAGTTTGTATATTATAGTTAATCCATATGAGTGAGGCATGATAATACTTGTCTTTTTGTTTCAAGCATTTCATTCAACATACTGTCCCTAAGGTTCATTCACCTAGGTGCATGCCTCACAGCATAATTCCGTCTCGCAGCCACTCAGTAGTCTGTTATTTTAGTTAGTAAGCTGCCAGAATACGACATACCAGAAATGGAGTAGTTTTTAAAAAAGAACATTTATTAAGTTGCACGTTTACAATTCTAAAGCTGTGGAAATGTCCAAATTAAGGCACACAAGAGATTGCCTTCACTCAAAAAAGAATGATGAAGTTCAGGGTTTCTCTGTCAGCTGGGGGGACACATGGCAATATCTCCTAGTTTTTTCTCCTGGCTTCTTGTTTCATGAAGCTCCCCTGGGGCATTTTTGTTCTTCATCTCCAAATGCCTCTGGCTGTGTGGGCTCTGTTAGTTGGTGACTCTAGTGGCTCTAAAGCTTTTTCTAAAATGCTTCCCTGTTAAAGGGCTCCAGTAAACAACCCCTCCTTGAATGGTTGGAGACACATCTCCATGAAAACCATCTAATCAGAGGTTACCACCCACAATTGGGTGGGTCACATCTCCATGGAAACACTAAAAAAGATACTAGCCAGCAATATTGAATGAAGATTAAAGGACATGGCTTTTCTGGGGTACACAACAGATTCAAACTGGCATATTCCACCCTTTGGACCCCCAAAAGACATGTTCTTCCCTAGTGCAAAATACATTCACTCAGAAAAACTTAAATCATTTCAGTAATAATACTAATGCAATGCAAAGTCAGAAACAGTACAAAATCTCATCAAAGTCAGCTACAGGCATGGTCTGTTCCTAAGGCAAAATCCTCCACTGGCTCTGGACCTGTAAAACTCAGAAAAAATTATCTGCTGCCAATATACAAAGGAGGAACAGTCATAGGATATATATTCCCTTTTCCATAGGGAGGAATTGAAAGGAACTCAGGGGTCACTGGACTGAAGCAGTTTTGAAAACCTACAGGGCAAACACCATTAGGTTTCAAAGCCTGAGAGTCATTTATCCTTGGGGCTTTAGCATGAGGCAGTCCGACCCTTTCCAAGGGCATACCCAGTGGCCCACCTCTCTCTGAATGCAACCTTGGGCAACACTGGGGAGACCACCTTTTTCTTGGCTCCACCCTCTCTAAGCATCTGGGCACACTCAGGCTCTCTGCCATCTCTGGGGCACACGCTCAACCCCTCCAGAACAATGTGGTGGCAGCCAGGCTCTCCTCAGTCTTCAAGGAAAGTACTCCACCCTCTCCATGGCCTGGGGCACAATTCTTCTGGAACTGGGAAGTGGAAGGCCTAACCCTTGCCTTTGGGGCAAACTCACCCTCTCTGATTACTTGAATGGGTTCATTCTCCTGGCTGGAGGTTTCTTGACTTCAGACCTTAGCTTCCATGGTTCTGCCTTTGAAGTTATTTTTCTCCAGTGTGTCTCTTTTCTGTCCCTCTTAGTCCAGACTGGTGGTGGTTCCATTTACACAGATCCCACAATGCTTTCAGTGTAATAGACAAAGATCATGCTGACCAGACAAAAGGAGTATCCACAAATCCTTCCTAGATAATTCCATCTCCAGTCCAGCTTTTTCTGAAATGATTGACTGGTTCCACCTTTGGTAAAATCCTCCTGTGGGGCACTATTTTCTGGGGTTCTCTTTTTGAAAGGCCAGAATTTTCCAGACCATCAGTTTCTGGTTTCTTTGTAACCAAGATTTCAATTCTCAACTTTAGCTCTTACCTGTTGCATTTCACTATAAGCTGCAAAGAGAATCTAGACCATACTTTCCACATTTAATTTGGAAGTCTCTTCTGCTAAATATCCAAGTTCATAGCTTTTAAAATCTGCCTTCTGTCTAAAACCAGCAGTCAATTTTTCCAGATTCTTTGCCACTTTAAAACAAGGATCACCTTCCAGTTTGCAATAACATGTGTCTCATTTCTGTCTAAGGCCTTGTCATAGGTATCTTTAGAGTCCGCATTTCTACCAACAGTATCTGCAAAGCATTCTAGGCCTTCTCTATCGAACTCCTCATAACTCTTCCAAAATCTTCCTCTTATCCATTTAAAAAGCCATTCTAGCATGTTTGGTATTTGTAAACCGCAGCAGCACCCCACTTCTCTGGTACCAAAATCAGTTTTAGTTAGTAAGCTGCCAGGATGTGATATACCAGAAATGGAATAGCTTCTAAAAAAAGGAGAACTTGTTAATTTGCAAATTTACAATTCTAAGGCCATGAAAATGTCCAAATTAAGGCACCAACAAGAGGTTACCTTCAGTCAACAAATACTCATGAAGTTTGGGGTCTCTCTCTCATCTGGGAAGACACAAGGCAATGTCTGCTAGCTTTATCTCCTGGCTTCTCCTGTTGCTAGGCTTCTTGTTTCATGAAGCTCCCATTTTCCATCTTCATCTCCAAAGGTCTCTGGCTATGTGGGCTCTGTTATTTCTGGTGGCTCTGTTGGTCCTGGTGGCTCTAAAGCTTTTTCCAAAATGGTTCCCTCTTAAAGGGCTCCAGTAAACAACCCCACCTTGAATGGGTGGAGACACATCTCTATGGAAACCATCTAATCAAAAGTTATCACCCCCAATTGGGTGGGTCACATCTCCATGAAACAATAAAAAAGATACTAGCCAGCAATATTGAATGACTAAAGGACATGGCTTTTCTGGGGTACACAACAGATTCAGAATGGCATATCTGTTCATTAATTTGTTTTTGATTTACACCCTAGTTTTGCTGAGGCTGGTCCCCTAAAGGATGGGACATAAACTTTCCAAGTCCTTTCTTATTGGTCTCTATTCTGCCATTACACTAGATTACCATTTGGCTTTTGTACCCGGGTATCAAAAAACATCTACAATTCACACAGTAGCCTGTGTAACCAACTGTACTGGTGTCAGAAACTTCAATTAGGAACTGCAGATAGCTGCTGAGTCACTCAGTCAATTAAATTCTGACTCTTAACTATCCAAGAGTCATACGAGACTCCACAGGGTAAGGACAGTCCTCGACAAGATAGCTCTTTGGGCACCAGTAGTGAGTTTGGGGGCCCAAGCCACCTGCACTTTGGACCAACTGGTTACAGATTGAGAGACTCCCACCAGCCCTTCTGGTTTGATAATTCATTAGAACAACTCACAGGACTCACTGAAAGCACCATAGTAATGATTATAGATTTATTGTTGTAAAAGGATGTAGAGAAGAAGAAGCCCAAAAGAATGCATGGGGTGTGGTGTGGGAGGGTCTCAGGCACTGGCTTTGTGTCCTCTCCATGTGGAGTCAGAAGTCATTACACTCCCAGGACAAAGATGCGTTTTCTCAACCACAGAAGCTCATGGGCGCTTCAGACTTCCAGTGTAGCACATTTATCCCATTATGTAGGCATAATTGACAGAATTGATGTTCATTGGTTGAACTAAATCTGTAGCTCCTCCCCATCCTAAAACTGCAGGTGTGGGGGGCCTGCCATCTCATTAGCATATGGACTAGTGAGGTGGTCCCGGACCCACCAAGAAGGACCAAAGACCCTACTATCATAGGAAATTCCAGAGATTTGGAGGTGCTTCCCCAGGAATTGAAGACAAAGACTAGCTAAGTTTTCCATTATACCACAGCTGGAAATTCTGGTTGAAAAGAATTCATTTCCACTGAATTTTGAAGGCACTCTTCACTGTTTTCTAGCATCCAGTATAGCTATCCTGATTTTTGAGCTTTTGTACTGGATGGATTTTCTTTTCTGGAAGCTTTATTTTTTACTTTTTTTTATTGTGGAAATATGTACAAAAAAGCAAAAATTTCCAAGTACATTTTAACAAGTAGTTATAGAGCATATTTTAAAGTTTGGTATGGGTTATAGTTCCATGATTTTTTATTTTCTCTTCTAGCTGCTCCAAGACACTGGAGACAGAAGAAATATCAAAATAATGTTTTAGCCATCATACTCATTTGTTAAATCCTATCTTCTCTGTTATACTCCTCTTTTTTTTCCCTTTCTTTGAAAAATAACATATATACAAAAACAATAAATTTCATAGTACATCACAACAATTAGTTGTAGAATAGATTTCAGAGTTTGATATAGGTTACAATTCTACAATTTTAAGTTTTTATTTCTAGCTGTTCCAAGATACTGGAGACCAAAAGAAATACCAATATAATGATTCAGCAATCATACTCATTTGTTAAACCCTTACTTTCTCTGTGTAATTCCACCATTACCTTTGATCTTTCTCCCACTCTTTAGGGTATTTGGGCTATGCCCATTTCTTTTCTGGAACTTTTTATGATTCCATATATGGTTGAGTGAAATTTTTTTATGATAATATCTTGGTGTGAGTGTTTTCTTTTTTAATTGCTTTTATTGTTTTGGATACTTGGTGGCCTTTTCAACCTTGAGATCTGTGACCTGAATTCAGTTTAGGGATATTGGTTTGATTTTTTTTTTTTTTTTTAACATGGGCAGGCACTGGGAACTGAACCCAGGTCCTCTGGCATTGCAGGCAAGCATTCCTGCCTGCTGAGCCACCATGGCCCTATTGGTTTGATTTTATTGCAAATTTATATAATTCCATATAAATTTAAGATCAACTGTTCTAGTTTCCCCAAAACACTTTTGGAATAGTTATTAGTATTACATTAAATTTATATTTAATTTAGGGAGATTTGACATCTTTATTATATTAAGCCTTCCTATCCACAGATAGGGGGTACCATTTGAAACATTATTTCACGTTTTCTTTTTATGCATCCCAGTAGCCTTATAACATTTTCTTATAGAAGAAAATTAGTGTTTCTCATTAAATTTATTCCTAGTTTTTTCCCTTTTGTTGCTATTATTTATTTATTTATTTTTGCATGGCTAGGCACTGGGAAACGAACCTGGGTCTCCAGCATGGCAGGCAAGAACTCTGCCTGCTGAGCCACTGTGGCGTCGCCTGCCCTGTTGCTGTTTTTTTTACATTATATTTTCTAACTGATTCTTTATTATATGGAAATGACATTAGTTTTTCTGTATTGCTTTTGCATCCAGCCAAATTAACCTTCTTTATTGTTACTAATAGTTTTCAGTTGGCTCTTCATCGTGTTTCCAAGTATACAATCATATCATCTGCATATGATTTGAAGTTTGTCTTCTCTTTCTTACCTCCATAACAGTGTTGACGGAGAAATAAACTGAGCTGCAAGGCAACAAAAGCTTATTTGAGGCCTTAGAATTGCAGTTCCGGGAGCACAGGTTTAGGTAACAATTCAAATTGTTTTCCCTCTTGGGAACTCTTCCAAGCAAGAGTTTTTTAAGAAAATGATTACATAAATTGTATTCAGGGTGTTCCAAATATCCTCCCAGTTAGGTGGCTTACTGCTGTCTTTATTTTGGGGTTTGTTGATGGTGTCCAGATGTCTTTTGGGTTTTGAGGAACATCGTTGTTTGAGGCTTTGCATCCATTGGCAGTTTGTGATATCTGGCAGCAATTTGCGTAAGAGTAACTTCTTGAATGGCCTCCTGGCACCATTTAAAATCTTTTAGCCACAGTAACTCTATTTTATTTCTTTTCACATCTGTTAAGTATTAGTGCTAACATATAGAAAGCTGTAGTCTCCCTTCTTTCCTTCCTTCCTCTTTCTCTTTCCGTCTTTCCTTTCCCTTCTTTCCTCCTCTTTCTTGTTCTCTTTCTTTTTTTGCTTTCCTTTCTTTGTTCACACAACATATTCTACACACAAATATTTCTTCCAAATACCTTACTGAACTCCTTATATAAGTTTTTAGTTGATTTTTTTTTCAAATATAAATCATTTAATCTGAAATAATGATACTTGGTCTTTTCTTTTTCAGTTTTCAGCCCCGCTTCCTCCTCTCCCCTTATAGCCTGGCCAGGCTCTCCAAACAATTAAACGGGAGTGTGAGAGGAGGGGCATCTTGAATAGTGGGAATGCTTCACCCAGTGCAAAATTTACTGTGGACTTCTGAGTCCTTAAACTAAAATTTTGTTTATTGTGAGGCATGTAACATTGTGAATGAACCCATGGGGCATTTGGTGAGGCAAAATAAGTCAGAAACAAAAGAGCAATTATTGTATGGTCTCCTTTGGAAAATGCTTCTAAGAAAACCGGGGCCTAGATTGTGAGCTCTTACAGCAGACACATTTAGTCTGGAGTGGTAATTATTATTTCTGGATTTTGAGAGGCTGGTATTTAGAGATAAGAACAAAGCCCACCAGGTCAGGATTAAGGTAATTCTGAACATGGGGTAAGGAAGACATCGCTGTCTTTGAGATGAAAGTAAGAAATGAATCTTTGAGATGAAAGTAAGAAATGTTTCTTTGTCCAGAACCTGAATTTTCTGCAGCACATAATCTAACTCAGCTTGTCTGGATAGCTCATTTTAAACCATTGAAATCCACGGAGCCCAGAATAAGAATGAAGGCCTTTAATCCTATATAGCTTAATGTAATGCCTGAATACATCCTTGAATATATTAAGCAGATAATCAAAAAGTATTGGCAAAGTCCCTTGAAGGATTGGAGAAAAAATATGGAACTATAAAACTTTAGCATCAGGAAATCCCCTGATACTGTGTCAAACTATAGGGACACCCAAATCGATAGGCCAAGCCCTTGATCTTGAGGCTTACTTTTGTGAAGCTTATGTATGTAAGGGAGAAGCTTAGCCTACCTTTAGGTATGTCTAAGACTTACTTCTTGAGGACCAGTTTTTTTTTTTTTTTTTGCATGGGCAGGCACCAGGAATCGAACGAGGGTCTCTGGTTGAGGACCTCTTTTATTGCTCACATGTGGCCTCACTTTCTCCAAGCATAACTTTGCAAGTGCAATCATTGCCTTTCCCTGTACATGGGACATGACATCCAGGGGTGAAAGTCTCCCTGGTGACGTGGGAGATGACTCCTAGGGATGATGAGTGTGGCCCTGGCACCATGGGATCAACAATATCATTCTTACCAAAAGGGGAAAAAAGTAACAAGTGAGGCATCAGTGGCTGAGAGAGTTCAAACAGAGTTGAGAGGCTACTCTGGAGGTCACTCTTATGCATGCTTCGGTTAGACATTGCTACCTATCATAACTTGCCAACCCCTAACCAAAACCATTCCAGGCAATCCTAAAGAACACCTAGGGCAATATATAAGATTTTAGAAAGGTTCTATGCACTAGGGTAGACTTTCCAGAAACCAACAATCTACAGATGGGTCCCGGGACCAGGTAAGTCCAGAAACCTAGAGGGCCCAGCCGCTCCAGAACCTCAGCTAGTTGCATCGCTTATCGACAGCCCCTTCCAACATGAAAGACTTAGAATAGGCATAGCTCAAATACCCCTGAAGAATGGGAGAAAGTTCAAAGGTGATGGTAGAGTTATACAGAGAAGGTAGGGTTTAACAAATGAGTATGATTGCTGAATCATTAAACTGATATTTCCTTTAGACTCCAGTATCTTAGAGCAGCTAGAAACAAAAGCTTAAAATCATGGCGTTGTAACCTATACAAAACTCTGAAATCTGTTCTACAACTGTTTTTTGTGCTGTGCTTTGAAATTTATTGCTTTTTTGAATATATGTTATTTTTCACACAAAGAAAAAAAGGCAATTGTGATGTAAAAAATATTTATTTCTTCTAAGCCTCCAATGTTCTGGAGCAGCTAGAAGGAAAAATCTGAGGTGATGATATGGTTGGTAGCCCATGACAGACTCTGGGATCTGTCCTGTAACTAGTTGAAAAGTGCTTTGAAAACTGTTTTCTTTCTTTGCCTTGTATATATGTTATATTTTGCAATAAAAAAAGTTAAAAAAATTTCTTTTAATCCTTAGTTTACTGAGAATTTAATGTTTCTTTTAAAGTCAGTCATAGATACTAAATATATCAAGTGCTTATTCAGCTGTTGATCTGATAGATTTTTATCATTGTGCATTTAAAAAAAATATATAACTCCCGGACTTTACTTCCAAGTATCTCGTTTAGCATCCTTGTATGAATATGCATGCTTCACGAAAGAGAGACCTGGCGGTGGGAGCGAGTCCCTGGTGGTCGTGGGAGAGGACAGTTTTAAGGCAGAGCGGGAGGGTCCGGAGCTATTTCCTTCCCAGGTGGGCGGGGAGGGTCGGCAGGGTCATCCCTTCCTCCAAACTTGGAAAGTGCTATGGCTGTTGGGACAGGAGAATCTCAAGTCCCTAACCACGACGTTTGCGATCTCCGCCGGGCTGCCACTAGGTGGCGCGCGCAACCCGTGGAGCCTGGGGGTGACACCCAACCGCGGTCAAGAAAGGTTAGTTTGAGCTCGGACCTTCCCCAGCTTTCATTAGTAGCTTCTGCGGGAGTCCCGCCTTTCCCTTCTCCCTATTGGCGGCTGGCCAGGGTGGGCGTGGGCCCAGCCCCTCCAGAGAGCGTAAAATGGCTTTTGGATCCATCGAGAGCCTGGGCTATGGGAGTGGGGGCCCCCTCTGGACTTCCCATTGGCTACTGCCCTGCGCCCACTGCCTCTCTAAGGGGAGGGTGGCTGGGATTCTCCCGGGCTTTCGAAATGACTTCCGCGGCGCGGACTGCTCTTCCTGGAACCGCTAAAATCCCACTGTTCCGCGTTGGTCTTGGACCCGCCGTCGGGACGGATGAGCTTCGGGATCATTCAGGGAGACCCCTTGTTTGAGAAATGGAGTTGAGGGGTTCCGCGGGAAGCGGGAAAGTACTCTTTCTGCGGCGTGCACAAGCCTGGGGTCCGGTCCCGGAGCCGGCGTAGAGGACCAGACCTTCCAGAGCCTCAGAGACACTCAGTATTGGAGTCCAGCTGCCCATAAAATCAAACACATTAAAATGCACCTACACAATAAACAAAATCGTTGTGACTCTCCTAAAGAGTTGCTGTTGACACGTTGGTTTTTGTAGATACTTTAATATCTAGTAATTTCAATTTTTCAGTTTTCTTACTTTGGAGGCAGCATATTTTTCCAGGACTTAATCCAAACACGATGTCTGCAGTGGTTAGTGTATAAAACCATAGCTACTCTGTCCCATATAGCCCCCCTTCCAACACCGGCAAATTACAGATTTTCCTGGAGTTGCTTTCCCTCTCTGGGTGTGGTCAGCAGACAGCCTGCAGCTGCTGGCTCCTTCTGGGTTTGCCACGGTGCTGAGAGCCTCCTTGCCGGAGATGGCCCAGAGCAGGCGACTGAGCCAGCCTAGGCGGGAGTAGGAAGACTGTTCATTTTGCCATCATGTGGGAAAACTCTGATGGTCAGGATTCACTCCACATCTCCCTGTTGGGCTGGTTTGTAATTTTGATACCTCCTCTGCCCAATCACGCTTCTTGAAC
>PVIY010052402.1:0-15215 GCA_004026745.1 Myrmecophaga tridactyla
GTGGCAGAGTTGAGATTAAAAATGGTTTTGCTTACAAACACATTTGAAAAAATTTTGAGAAGAGTTACAGATTAAAATTGTCACTGAAGAAATGGTAATTCTGAGACTTAGCAGCTCAATTCAAAATATCAGTTTAGTAGATCTTCAAAGATATAGTTATTGGATCCTTCCATGAAGCCCTATTAAAGAATTATAGACAGGGATAGACTTCCTTTTCTTGTAGTGTATTTGATTTGGTTCAACAGAATATTTTATAGCCAAACCAGAAAGGAACCCCTGTTTATCTGTTCTCACACTGACGAAAGCATAGTCGTGTTGCTCTTTCTTGTAGCCAAACATGCCTTCTTTTTAGATCCATTGCTCAGTGAAATATGCCACTCTTTTGGTGGATTAAGTCAGAAAGAAAAGAGCTTTTTCCTTCTCTTTGTTAGGCTTCACAACTAAACTACATCAGAAGATCTTTCCCATTTTCCTTTCCCCTCTTAGAGCCTTTTGTTCTAACTTTTTCTTCAATTGTGGGAATACTCCCTGCTTTCAGAGAGAGTTCTAGGCCAAGATTTTCCATCATCAAAGTAAAACTCATTTCCTATAATACTAGGTCTTTCCATTCACCCGCTCATCTTTAGCTATTAAAACCTGGTTTCAGGTAAGGATCTATTTAGCCCAAATATATTAAGAAATAAATAATATATTATTTGCATTTTAATAGAGGCTAAAAGACTTAGGCTGCCAAATAGGATCTCTTGCCTATGGAATTAAAGCCTTAGAAAAGTTGTCTGGAAATCTCATTGTGGTACAGAGGCATGCAGAGTAGAGAGTAAAGTCATGGATCTCTTTTAGTTCTCTTTAAAATTCCCAATCTGTGCAGCCAATTCTATAAAAGTGAAGGAAGACACGATGAATTTAAAGTGCTGAATAGGCTATCCCTCTAAAGAAAACTTCTGACATATAAAGCATAAGTCAGTTATGATAATCATACTTTATTACCTTAACTCACCTTTTCACAAACCATCTAAATAATCAGTAAAATACTAGGAAATGAGGGTATGGAGACAATAGTTTCATTGAGTCACAGGTAAGAGTAATACAACTTTAATTTTGCAAACTAAAAAAGCTTAGTTAAATGAAAAGAACCCATGAGATCTAATTTATGACACATGAATATGGGCAAATGAATGATTTTAATAGAAATATCATAGTGTTTATTATGGAAAATGTACTTCTTATATGTAACCTACTTTTATGCCCCTTCTCACATCTTCTTGGCTCCCCTTTCTGTTCCAGCCATTTCTGGGGCACCCAGCTGTACGCAAATGTAACCTAACATCACATACCTCAGTTATTCTTAATGGATCTCTGGTTTTTCTGCCCAGGTTTTTTTTTTTTTTTTTTATTTTGCCACCACCATATGGATTATACAAATTTAACTGTGATTCTAGGGCACGCACACACCTGGAGGTACAAGGAGGTTCAAACTGCCTGGAATGCCTTTAACAAATGGGGGACTGAGTAGAGTCAGTGTACAAATAATCCCTTTTCCATGCCTTGGGTGGAGAGGGCCATTCACGCTTCATCAGAAGGACCCAAGTAAGACTGAGGCCCAGTAGAAACCAACACAATGATATGGTCTTAGATTAGTTTTACCTCCTTACCTAATTGATACTTTCCAGTTCTTCTACTTCTTTTCCTGATCATGAAAGAATCTCTAATTTTGAGAAAGCTAGTGGCCCTAGTAGGAATGAATAGATTGGTCACTTAGCCAGAGGTCAAGGGCCAGAAGAAAGATTAGAAGATGAAGGGAAAGAAATTTTAGGAAAGAAACATATATATATGGGCTCTCTAGGAGTGGGCAAACTATGAAGACCTTTCACAAGTGAATTCCCACCAGAGGGAACAGATGACCAAAATAAAACAATATATATCAGAAAAGGTTTCCAATAAACCACAGAGTCTTGCATGGTAGACATCTGAGCCTAGAGAGCCATGGGCACCTCCAAAACTTAAACATCTCTTAAACATCTATAAGTGTTTTAAAAATTTAATATCCTGTTAATATTTCAGACTGACAACTGCTCTCTTGTTCTGTTTAAGGTTATGGTTGTTCATACACCTGATGCCAAATTATCTGAGTACTTTTAGAAATATAAAACATGCCATTATTCACTCACTCAAGCCTGCTCACAGTGTACTAATCCCTTGAATGAGCAAAAAAAAAAAAAAAAAAAAAAAGCAGAATTATATGTAAGGAACTCTGTGCAAGTTGCATACATTTACGATTTTATAGGACAAAACGATTATTGTGCTAAAATTAGGGAAGATGAATTTGAAACTAGCTTTTGAAGGGAAGGAAGATTTTGGAATGACAAGGAGTAAGTAAAAATTAAAGGTACCTAGGAATAGGATTGGCAAGTGTGGCAGAAAAGAAGAATTAATGCTTACTGCATCCTTCCTGTGAGTCAGGCCAAGCTCTGGGCACGTTCCATGTGTTACCTGTCATCCCCAGCCCATACCCTTCCCTGAGCACAGGAGGGGGCAACTGCTAGACTGAAAAACACACCAGGCACAGAAGTGGTTTATTGTGACTTACAAACAGAAGTTTGTTTGTTTGTTTTTCCATTGGCAGCCTTTCTGTAAGTTAGCACTCCCTAAAGGGAGCAGAAATGCAGGAGGCAATATGTTATTTCAGAAAATGACATTCCACATATTATGAGACATCATGTTTTTAGTATAATCGCTAACGGGGCCTAAGACCTGATGTTTACTAAGGTTAGTTGTTAAGACCAAGAAATAATCAACCGGTTTTTACATCGGTAATTACATTCTTCCCCCTCTGGGGATATTGTTTACTTTGCTGACTTTTGTCCTTGGCTAAGAAGGTTTGTTAGGAGGGGGCCCAGCCATCAGCCCAAACACTCAGCCTTTCCAATTTCAACAAGTATTAAATCTGTCCTTGCAGTTGTATTGGTCAAATATCTTGTAGGCTCCAGTTCCAACACGTATCCTCAATCCAGCACAGTTTAGCATCTCCACCACCACCATCCTACCCTAAGTCATGATCACTTCTCTCCTGCACCAATTTCTACATCTCTCCTCTAGTCTCTTCTTTCCACAAGCAGTCAGAAGATCAAATCCTTAATATCCTAAGGCAGACCATGTAACTCTTCCACACAGAGCTCTTTTCTTGTCTCAGAATTAAACTTTAAAAAGGCCTGGCACAGTCCATCACCTTCCCTTATCTATTTTCTGTCCATTCTCCCCTTGCCACCTCTGCTCCAACCGCATTGATCTCCTTGCTTTTCTTTAAATATACCCAGAAAATTCCTGCCTTGGGAACTTTGCACTCACTTCCTGGCCTCTGTTTTAAAAATTCTCTTGTTGCAATGTGAACCATACAGCAGCTTTCACGTTATTCAGGTCTCCACTCAGACATCACCTCCTGAAAGAGGCAATTCTTGATAACTGCATCTAAAACAGCAGGCCCATTTGCTTTCTTTATTTAACCTCACTTTATCCTTCATTAGAGCATTTGGGAACCCCTTGAAAGCTGTATATTAATTTGCTTACTATCTATCTCTTCCCAATAGAATTCAACCCTATGGGAGCTGGGATTTTTGTCTATTTTCCTCATTGCTCTATTCCCAGGGCCTATCAGAGGTCTTGGAGCATAGTAGGGAGTTTATATATATTGAATGAATAAATGAATTGATGTCTTTAATCCCTACAAAACTTTATAAGATAGCTATCATTTCCATCGTACAAAAAGGAAATTACACTCAAATATTGGTATCTTGCACACAAGATATATAGGTAATAAGTATTTATAATTCAGATTTATACCCAGACTTCAGAGTTTATATTTTTAATGACCATTTTATACTGCCTTTCCAGAATTGGATTGTAAGAAAAGGAGGTATAAATGAGCAGAAGTTGCAAATTAGGGAGTAGTAAGAAGATTTGATAAATTATATTTTCATACTAGCACATAACATAAAATCTTCACACTTAAATCCATCATTTATTCATGCTTAACTCAGAGGTTACAGGAAGTTTATCCAGCCCATAATTCTAAATTAAAAAGAAAAATGAAGCTAATTATTGCTGAAGTTTTAATGCCATGTATTTTATTATTTTATTTCAAGAACATAAAGTAATATCTTGAAGCATAACTACCACTTAAAAATTTCTCATGTTTAAGTGCTATTTGAAATTTTTGAAATTGCGTACAGAAAAAAATATTTAGCAATAAGAGCCGAAGTTATTACCACAACACACAATACTGGGAAATGTCATTTAGATCTACTATTTGCTGGTGACTGTGGTCTGGAAGCACATGTTAAGAAAAAGCGATGGTTTCCAGAGTCAGCAACCCATACTTCAGTATTATGTGGGTCAGCCTGCTGAAGACCGGGAGCTGCCCCCACCTCTGTGTGACACTGCCCCAGCGGTACCTACTCTGTGCGTATCTACATATTTACATATGCGTCTGCATATTTACTACGGAAAGCTACCCCTGCATTACATTGTGTTAGGTGTAATATATCACCTGACACTGCCAGCACGTGCATGGTGGTACATCAATGGCAAATTTGTTCTTTCTAATTTTAATCCTAAATCATGTGTTAGATAAAACAATCAACTTTTAGAAATTTTAGACGCTAACCTCAGCTACATGAATAACTATGTGTACGGAAAACTTTTTTCTTTTCAATTGTTTTCATTTTTAAAATAAGATGATTTAATTAAATGTGCTCACTTTTGTCCTGGTCTTATGTTCCACATGTTTACATGGACTCCAATATAGCTCAGTTCTTTCTTTGTGATGGCTTTCTATACCATCCTCCATGCACCAACTTTCATAGCTAAGTAGTTTTATCAGATTACAGAACACTTCCTCTCCCTCACATTTAACACCAGCAAAGCAGGCCTCCGGCATAATAGCCAATTACAGCTGAATTACAGGATGCAAACTCTATTTAAGGGGGAGTTCTTAGGAAAGCCCAAAGACAACCAGGAAGACAGAAACAAGACCACTACAGGAATTTGAAGTCTCTGGCAGCAATAGCTTTGTCAAACACTAGCCCAACTGCTATTTGGATTAACAAACACCAACACAACAAGGCTGATTTACCTCAATTCCTCTTATTCAGTTACCATGTCTGGCATACTAAAGACAAGAATAAAAACGGTCTGAAGAGACAAAACAAGCATCAGAATTAGCTCAGATAAGACATAGATTTTGGAATTAACAGTTGGTGAATTTTAAATAACTTTGATTAATATGTTAAGGACTCTAATGGACAAAGTAACATGCAAGAATAGAAACGTAACATGACCAGAGATGAAACTCTAAGAAAGAATCCAAAGAAATGCTAAAAATCATAAAGCCTATAGCAGAAATAAATACCTTTGATGAATATGGACATGTCGAAAAAAGAATCAAAAGAGCTTGAAGTGAGGTGAATAGAAACTCTCCAAACAGAAAGACAAGGAGTAAAAGTGATAAAAACAGAGCAGAATATCCAAGAACAGTAGGATAAATTACAAATTGTATATGTAGGTGGAAAAAGCAGGAAAAGGAAGAGAGAACAAAAAACAGAAGAAATATTTGAAGCAATAATGGAGAAGAGTTTTCCAAAATTAGACAGCCAACCACACCTTCAAGCAGCTCAGCAATCACCAACCAGGACAAATACCAAAAAAATCTATACCTAGGCATATCATTTTTAAATTGCAGAAAATAAAAAACAAATAGCATTATACTATTTCATTAAACTTCATTATGCTCTAAAGTGAAATTTCCAAACATTATTTTCATCAACACAATACTTTCTGGCCATTAATTCTTATGCAGAATCTCAACATGCAAAATAAATAATAAAAAGTATAAGAAAAGAGCTTGTCTAAGTGAAGTGGTAAGGGGCAGAGAGAGCACAGCTGACCCTCCATCTTCAACACACCTTTTTTCTAGAAGAGCACTGGCCAATAAAAACCTATATAAGCCACAAATGTAATTTTTAATTTCTTGAGAGCCATTATTTTAAACAGTAAAAAATACAGATGTAAAATTAATCTTATTGCTTTATTTTATTTCTCCAAACATAAAAATATCATATCAGCTTCTAATCGACATAAAAATTACTCATGATATACTTCACATTCTTTTTATTTAAGTATTCAAATTCAGTAGTTTATTCTTTTAGCACCTCTCAGTCAGATGCTAGATTTTTAGTGGAAATATTTGATCTGTATAAAGATTCCAGAGAAGTTACAATTAAAGAAATAGATTCACATACCCATGCTTTTCTAAACACACAAGTTTTCCAGTCACCGAATGAAGATCAGATTTTAAATTTAAATTAAGAAAAATTAAATAAAATTAAAAATTCTGTCCCTTCATTGCACTGGCCACATTTCAGGTGTTCAGTATTGATACGTGGCTAGGGCTGCCATATTGAACAATGCGAATACAGCTTGAAAACCCCCTCCCTACACAAAATACTTCTCAAGATGATCATTTTAAGATGCTAACGGCATGTTTGCTAAGAAGTATTCTGCTTGGTATTCAGAATCTAGGTGGACTGATAAAATCTTGTTCCTCGACCTGCAAAGAATTTTAAATCGTGGATCTGGTTAAATTCACTGATGTAACAACATTCTGTACAGGGTGTAGGAAGAGAGTTAACTGTCAAAATTTCCCTGCTTCCCTTCCTTTCAGCATTCACATTTTTTTTTTTCCAAAAGACGTCAACATAACACCACTCTGAGATTTGTTCTTCTCACAGATGGCTAAGTCAGCTCCTTAAGTTAATCAGCCTAACCTGGAAGCCATAATGAGTATGAAATAGATCAGGAAGGAGTTATTCCCCAAAGGCTTGTCAATCCACTAGTAAAAGCAATGCCGATCTCTGCAGGTAACTGCTGAGGACAGCTAAATAACTCCCAGATGGATTTTTGAAAGGAGGAAGTAAGAACTGATCTGCAACAGTATAATCACTAAGTGAAGCATAATTTCAAGCAACGGGGCTGAATTTGCTGACAGTAGAGGATATAGTAATATGATGTGGAATAATCACATCAAATTAATGTTGTCTTCACTTAGGCTACTGCAGTCTGTGAACTGTGAAAGGTAATTCTTCAGAAGCACTGATTCTTGAAAATGGTGGGAATCTTTATAAACAATGGACTTAGCTTGTGATTTTAGCTGGTAAAATATCGAATACTGGATATGGACATCCTAGGAGAATCACATGATAGAGCATTCTTCTTACTGTCCTCTCCTTTTCTCTTAGGTCCTTGTGTAGCCCTATAGGTGCAGATGAACCCACCATGGAATCACCTTGAATTTGTTGCACTTCAACCTATTCCCTCCAACAGTGTTCCCAAAAAGGAGACTTTGTCTCACTGTGTTTTATATAAATATATGAGATTGAAAGTTTACGATTAACGTGAAAAGAAACTCTATTCAATAACATTAGAAACCATACGGATTAAATACACATGGGCCGTGGATAGATTTCTAAGAATTTCATTGGACACGATTCCATTTGCTCTGCTGAGCTATCATTTTCCCTAGCCAGTTTGGACACTTACATCAAATATCCAATCCATACACTGTCTTGCCACTTAAAACTAACTATAGTATCTCATCATGTCACCCATTTCTTATAAGAAAACATCAAGGTCCCCCAACATTCTAAGTATCCTAGTCAAGGGGCTTCAAAATATGTTCTCAAGCTGTCTTTCCAGATGTACTTGCCACTCTAATCCATGTACTCAGTGATGAAATTCAAAATATAACCGGTATGCTACGTACGCTAACTGATGAAAATGAACACCAGCCAGCTTTGGTTTGAAGCCAATTCTTCCAGGCCTGCTGAAGTGCCAGGCACTTGCTTTGCTTTTATTACTGTATCCTTGAGAGACAGAGAGAATTCTGAGGAAGGGCAAGATGGACAGAGAAGAAGAGCACATTTCGAGGGCTAGGGTTTTAATAATTTACCAGGTAGAATCACAGCATTTCAATATTCTAATACCAAGAATAGCTGTATCGGTGTGCACCAGCTAAACAACAGTCCAAAATGCAGCCTGCATTGCACATTTCTGACTACTAACAATTCCTCATGCACAGGATCAAACAAGTAAATATTTCTTGAACTGAATAAAATTGAAATAGTCTGAATTTTAATGTCTTTCTATGCTTGCTCATAATACTTCTCCTAGATTATGCTTTACTTTTTCCACTATCTACCAAAAATGGATCTTTTGTGAATGAGCTGCAATACCAGCTCTCATCTTAAACCTTTCCAGAACCCTCAAGTTGGAATTAATCCTTGTTAACAATAATCAATGCATACATGTAATGCAGCTATCATAGGAAGCTTTTAGTTATAGTTACTTCTAAACTTGATTAGGATACATTTTCTGATTTACTCATTTATTGTAAACCTATTTAGGGACCTAGCTGAGTGCTTTTCCATAATAATCCTCAGTATTTAAAAAATAAAGGAATTTGCTGAATGAGTAATCTTATTGAAAGGGTATATTCGAAAGTGCAACAAATAAGTCATTTATGTACCTTAGACCCAAAGAGTTTATCATCTTGGGAAAAGATAATAAATTGCGAGTCTAATGAAGGGCATATAGCATATATTAGCATACAGTGGAAGCTATATGCTAATACTAACCCCCATTTTTACACTTTTATGTTTCAACCTCTACGGCTTTAATAATTCAGAGGGGTTTAATTTACTTTTAATAGTGGAATAAATACCATACTGACCTTTTTACTGGAAAGGAAAAGAAATGTAAATGTAATTTGTTCCCATTGTAATACTGGCTGTTTTTTTTTTTTTTTTCTAGATTTTCTACTGAATAGGTCATCCAAGGGCAAGATAAAGTAACTTGAAATCAAACTTAGTGCTGAGCTATCAACTTGCAAGAAATGTGTATGTTTCATTTTACTTTCCTTTCAAGGTAACTTCCCTGCAACTCCCATTTTCATATACTTCATGCATAAAGTCACCACAAACTACAAAAATTATTCCAACTTTATGGCAAAATTGCTCTTTTAGCCGTGTACAAAGAGAACACGGCGACTCCATGTCCGTTACAGTCTTACTTCTTCTCTTCCAAGATATTCACTCCATCAAAATTTAGAACTCACATCTGAATAAAGTGCAGATGAAGTTGTACTTAGTTCCTTTTTTATTCAGAATATCCTCAGCTTCTTATTTATTTGGCTCTGAGATAGAATTAGATAATTTCTATCTTTTCTTTCCTATCAATTGTTTCTAAACTCGAATATCCCAACTCTTTACTACAAATATCTGCAAGAAATGTGAATAATGAATCTGCTATTGCTTTTTTCCAGTTTCTAATTTTTGACTTTTCATATCAATGCAAGCCCTTCTTAAATAGAAATGTCTATGTAGCTACATGCTCAATTTCCATTAGCACAGGTAAAATCAACGACGTATACTGTTGTTCTAGCACCCTTACCGCCTGGTTTCCTTTAGGGAAATCCTGAGGAGATCATTTAGAAATTCAACTTTGTTCTCTCTTTTCATGTCTGTCACCAACAACTGAGGATGCAAATAATGCTCCCTTTAAATATATTCCAACATCCCATTTTATTTAATCCTTTTTTTCAATTCAGTATACTGCTACTAAAATAGTTGTGGGAACAAATATGTAAGCTATATATGTATATGTATGTATTTAGGGTCTTTCCTAAAGTTGGTACCCCTGGTACCTTTAATTTGCATTTACCATTATCACCCTAAAAGTAATGAAATGATGGCTTATTTGGCACATTTTGTAGCTGTTTTCATGCACACCTAAGTTTCATGTTTAAAATAGTTTTTTTTTTTTTCTTTCTCTGGGATATTGTGAAAATAAAATGTAAGGGATAGTGGGAGGGGTCCCTTTATAACTGGGTTTTTGGTTTGGGTAGTGGAGTGGGGACTAACAGGCCTTTTATATCTGACTCATATTCTCCTTTGCTGCAAGGTAAGTTTTTCTCCTATAATTTGGCAAGATGAAAATAATTTACATTATTCTCTAAAGGCATGTGCCAATTTGGAACACATTAAAGGTTTTACTGGAACGGATTTATTTTCTGCTGCATTCTGTTTTCAGTACTTTCAGTATACTTTATCCTAAAATGTGAAGGAAAGTAAAATAAAAGAAACTTTAAAAATTGTTCAAACCAGAGAGTGCACCAGAAGAAATGATTACTTTCTAAATATTGGTCTTGAAATTTCATGAACAAGCATAAAAATAATTTATATGGATATGGCTGTAAGTATAGAGCACAAATCTCAAAAAATGTACTAGTCCTGATTATGCCTTATAACCAAATATGATACATTATCATCTTCTAGCAAAAAGCTAGAAATTTCAAAATTATCCTTGTCTAATCTTTCCAGTGGACATAATCTAAATCAGATAATGTAATTTTTTATGACTTACACAATTCTTTCTTCTGTAATTTAAGCTTTTAGCTTCTTGTTTGATATTGGAGAGAGAAAATCATCATCCCTTTATTTTATACGTGATTTTCAATTGATAGTACAAGGATACCCAATCCTAGAAAATGTTTTTCATTCATATGGTACCAAATACTTGACTATATCAAGTTGACAAAGGAAATTACCATTTTTTACTTACCTGTCTAAAATGGAACTTATGAAAACAAAAATGTACTTCCCATCATTAGTAATTCTCTCTAACACATATTCTGAGTTTGACTTTCAATGAATTAAGAAGAGCAATACACCCCCCCATATTTGTTATTTCTTAGCTATCAAATGTTTCCTTTTTTCTTTCCTTTTTTCATTAAAGAAGTCATAGGTTTCCAAAACAATCATGCATAACATCAGGATTCCCACATACCACCCTACCTCCAACATGCATTTGTGTGAAACATTCGCTGCTATTGATAACGCCACTTTTTATAATTATGCTTTTGTAAAAACATTAGTTACCTGTGTTACAACTGATGAAATATTAACATTGTACGGTTACCTATCATACCTAATTTTCGTTAGGTATTTTTCCCATTTCCTACTGTTATTAGTCAGGGTTCTCTATAGAAACAGAACCAACAGGAGAGATCTGTAAATATGAGATTTATAAAGGTGTCTCACATGACTGTGGGATGCAAGAGTCCAAAATCCACAGGGCAAGCTGCGAGGCCAGCAACTCCAAAAAAGATTCTTGATGAACTCCACCGTGGAGGCTGGCTGAAGAAAGTAAATTCTCTCTTCAAGTCTTCAACAGATCGGATTAGATCCAGCTGATTGAATTATCTCATTGTGGAAGACACAATTTTAGTTGCTCATAGATGTGATCAGCCACAGATGCAAGCAACTGACTACTGATTAATACAGCAGCCTTCTGGTTTATTGACCAGTCACAAAAGATCCTTGCAGTGACAGGCCAGTGCTTGCCTGGCCACACAGCTGGGCATCATCACCTGGCCATGCTGACACCTGAATCGAACCATCACAACTACCCTATTATAAACACCTTGTACTGATATCATACATCTGTTAAAATTCATGAAAGAACTTTCTTATCCTTGTGCTATGAATGATAGTCCATCTTCTAGAAGAGGGGTTACTGGGTTGTGCAGTCCTGTGTTTCCAAGGCCTTCAGACTGCTTATTGCTCTCCAAGCTCCACCCTTTCTTGGCAACCCAGAGAAGACCCAAGCATTTTCCTCTTTGACAAAATAGGTACCTGTACCCTTTCACCTCAGGGATATGTCGATTAAATGAATGGCTATACCTTAATGTGATTTTTCTCCCTAATGATTAAAACAGATACATTATGTAAAGATTTATGAAATACTAAATTCATTCATTCACCCATCAAATATTTTTTAAGGATCTGTTATCTACCAAATTATATTTGTTGTCAAAAGTAGAATCTTCAAAGAACACATAAGTAAGGAATATTACCATTGGATGGGATTTTGGAGTATGGGAGAGCATTCAAATATAATACAAAGTTAATTTTGCATATATACAAAATCTTTGCAAAATATTATAAATATGCATACCTTACAAGTGTTACAAAATTTTAGGACTGAAGATGTTTAGATATTACCAGCTTCTACATTTCAATACATAAAGATACCAGAATAGAAAGGGTAAAGATTACACAACTAATTAGTGAAAGAATTTGAACCTGATCTCTGATTTCTAACTCAGTTTTCATTCAAGAGACAATACAGTGATTCCTTATATGCTACTCTATGATACTAAATGCTATTTCCCGACAGTAGTTTAAAGTATTGACAATGAGACTTTCTTTCGTATAACTTCTCAAAAGTGCAAAATGATTTTTTCACTATTAGCCAGGGAGGGAAGTGGGGTATGGGTTAGAGGACAGATTCAAAATTTAGGCTAAATTGGAACTCCAAGCATAGTTCAATGAAGGTATATAACATTGAAAAACAAATATTGTATTTATATTGTATTTATTGACTAAACGTAAAGTCAAACCTTACACACTAGTTAGGGCTAAATGGAATTTTTGTTGTTTTTAATAGGATAAGGTTTTTGATCTGATTGACCAGAAAAGGGGTGCGTGAGCTGGCCTTAGTAATTACCTACATATTTCTTAACCAAGTTGAAAAAAAGTTTGAGTTATTCTTTCTTTCAAACCAAGGGCAATTTGGTGATACTTCTTATTCAATACAGAAGGAAGATGATAGGCTTTTACTGTGACAGCGGCACTTCTCTGACGCAGCTGAGAATCCTGTTCCACAGCTCCCTGTGTTACCTGGGCTAGCAGAGAAGCCTTACTAGGGGCAGCCTTCTCATGTGAGCACTTCTCTACTGGCAACATCCCATCCCCCCAGTTGGTAACCGTGCTGAGTAGCCTTCCTGGCATTTACATTAATGAATTATTTTCATCCAGATGAACTATTGGATCTCTTTATTAATGCAAGATTCCCTTTATTTTCTTTCAAAATTAAACCATATGGGGCGGGCAACGGTGGCTCAGGGGCAGAGTTCTCGCCTGCCATGCCAGAGACCTGGGTAAGATTCACGGTGCCTGCCCATGCAAAAAAAAAAGAAAAGAAAAGAAACCAAATCTATTTGTTATATAAGATTATTTTCCTCTACTTCTATTGCATGCTGTGGGCTATGTTTAACAGGAAAATATCAGCAGTACCACAACCACACAAGGGATAGATAATGGGGGAGGGGGGGCAAAAATTTAGTGAGCATTCAGATTTCCTATTTGGTGAGGCTGTGTTTATTGGTTATCTTTCTCTTGGGAACAATGAAATTACCTAAAATTGAGAATGTTGATGAACTGTGGACTTTGGGTATTATATAATGAATGCGGGTGGCTGAAGGATGCACCGACTGAGAAGTAGATTGGCGAATGATGGTGTAGACATATGATCGAATATTGTGCTGCTATAAAAATAGGAATGAGATAGTGAGGCATGCAATGATGTGAATGAATGTGTGAGACATTTGGAGAGGCAAAATAACCCCAAAACAAAAGAACAATTAGGGCGGGCCACCGTGGCTCAGCAGGCAGGAATGCTTGCCTGCGATGCCAGAGGACCCGGGTTCGATTCCCGGTGCCTGCCCATGTAAAAATAAAAAAAAAAAAAGAACAATTATTGTATGGTCTCCTTTAGAAAATGCTATAAGAAAACAGGGGCCTAGATTGTAAGCTCTTATAGCAGACACATTTGGTCCAGTGTGGTAATTATTATTTATGGATTTTGAGAGGCTATTTTATATACATATAACCTGGTAGTTAGAGATAAGAATGAAGCCGATCTGGGTCAGGATTAAGGGTATCAGAATGCAGGGGTAAGGAAGAAATTGTCTATAGTTTAGAACCGCACCTACTCTTTGAGACCAGAAGAAGAAAGTTTTATTTTGTCCAGAACCCAAATTTTCTGTAGCACATAATCTCACTTAACCTATCTAGATAGCTCATTTGAACAATTGAAACACAGGAAGCCAAGAATAAAAATGAGGGCCTTTAATCCTCTATAGCTTAATGTAATGCCTGGATACATCATAGAATATATTAAGCAGATAGTCAAAAAGTATTGTCAAAGTGCCCTGAGGGATGGGAGAAAGAATATAGAACTATTAAACCTTATCATCAAGGGAGCTCCTGATACTGTGTCAAACTTTAGGGACACCTAAATCAATAGGCCAGGCCCTCGATCATGAGTCTTACTCTTGTGAAGCTTGTGTAGGTAGCATAGAAGCTTAGACAACCTATAGGCATGCCTAAGAGTTACTTTTGGAGGACCTCTGTTGTTGCTCAAATGCGGCCTCAGTCTCTCTAAGCCCAATTCTGCAAGTGAAATTACTACATGGGACATGACATCCAGGGTGAAAGTCTTCCTGGCAACATGGGAGATTACTCCCAGGGATGAATCCAGACCTGGCACTGTGGGATCAACAATTACATCCTGACCAAAAGGGGGAAAATAAGTGGAATAAAGTATCAGTGGCAGAGAGAGTTCTAATAGAGTCGAGAGGCTACTCAGGAGGTTGCTCTTATGCAAGCTTTGGTTAGACCTTGCTACCTGTCATAACCTGCCAACCCCCAACCAGACCGTTCCAGCCAATCCTAAAGAACCCTTAGGGCAATATATAAGATTCCACAAGAGTTCCATGCACTAGAGTAACTTTCCAAAAATCTACAACCTCCAGATGGGTCTCTGGTCAGATAAGTCCTGAAACCTATCCCAGCATCTCCAGAACCTCAGATAGTTCCATCTCCCTATCCCATATAGGGACCAACCTTTCCAATATGAAAATGTTAGTATGGCCATAGCCCAAACACCCCTAAAGAGAGGGATGGAAAGATCAAATGTGATGGTGGAGTTTTACAGAAAAGATAGGATTTAGCAAATGAATATGAATGCTGAATCATTAAATTGGTATCTCTTTTAGTCTACAGTATTTTAGAGGAGCTAGAAGTAATAACCTAGAATTGTAAAATTGTAACCCATGTCAAACTCTGAATTATGTTCTACAACTAATTGTGGTGCTGTGCTTTGAAATTTATAGCTTATATATATATATATATATATATATATATATATATATGTTATTTTTCATGAAAAAAAGAAGGAAAAAAAGTCAATTGTGATGATAAAAAAATATTTAAGCCCTCTAGCCTCCTATATTCTGGAGTAGCTAGAAGGAAAAATCTGAGAGG